>NDGM010976273.1:0-16290 GCA_002564305.1 Octomys mimax | reverse complement strand
AAAAAGAAAAAAGAAAAAGAAAGAATAACCCCCTCATCAGGGCTCACCATCCAAGGTGAGCCCTTCCCTTCCCTACCCCTCTTTTCTTGATGTATACCCTTGACACATCCCCTAATATAAGTATTGGGTGGGAAGGGGGAGGACACATATTGTTAGTCTGTGTTCTCCAGTGTGCAGTGTGGCATTATCAGTGTCTGAGAGAGGGAGGTATTTGGGAACCCTCGGATGTGTTGGGTACATTCCTTATGTGAGTTGTTATTTGGGCTGTGAATTAGGTCGTGGGACTAGATCACTTATCTACCCTAGGATTTTGGCTTGACTCCCTCTACCACAGGGCTCTCTGTGACCTTGAGGATGTTGCTGTGACCTTTGCCATCAAAGCTGACTTATCTCCTTGTCCCCTGGAGAATGGGGGACAAGGAAGCACATCGGGTGATCCCCCTGGGACTCCAGTGTGCTCTCCACGTGCAGTTTGTGTGTCACTGTCAGTCTCAGGGCTTGGGGTGGGAGGCGGTGGAGAGGATGGGACAGGGGTTCGTTTCAGCTTTACGGTCTTCAGCACAGCTTGACCTATGAGCTGCACCAGTGCTTAGGGGAAACATAGGAGCATGGAGCCCAGCCCTTGAACGTGGGGCTGCCCTGCCTTGTTCTTGAAGCAAAATATATCCTCGAGGCTCACAGGCAGAGTCTTGCTTATTGGACATTGAGTGGGGCCCGGACACTATGTTGGAGGATCCCACCCCCACCCCTGCCAATATTCTGAGCTTGGAGGAAATGAAGGTAAGATGCCCCCTTCACCTTTCTACCCTGGGGCACTGGTCTTACATAGGCATGGCAGGAAGACCCCCACATTCCAAGCTGGGGGTGTGAAGGGGGTCCGCAGTTAGCTATAGAGCAAGTGAGTGGAAACGCAGAACATTTTCCTGACTTTCCACGGGGCTTATTGATGTGATTCTTTTCTTTACGAGATGCCTTTAAAAGATCCAATAGCTCTGGCTGTTGAATGAGGGATCTTTTGTTTCCTAGACATGGAAGAGCACCGCCAGGAAATCAGTACACTTAGGAGGCACCAATGTGGCTTTGGGGGGAGGACAGTGAATGCGTGGCCCGAGTGATGTGATTAATGGGCACTCGGAGGTCTGTAGAATCCAGAAATGGATCTGGAATGCTGTGTGGACACAACTCTCTTTCAAAGAGAGATCGTGTCTTACCATGCAGCATTATGCTCAAACTGGCCAGTGTGTGTGCTTCTCCTGTCTGATTCCGTGCGGCATGATTTTTTTCACCCCCTTTCCTCTTTAAAATATTTAGTGTAACCTCCATTGGGTTGTTTCATCTGCCGGCTCCGAGGAAGCGATGGTGTGAGAGCGACTGTGAATACCAAAGATAGTCCCTGCTTGTTGTCATCCAGTGTTTAGCTGGGGCTGAGCAGATGAGCCGAGCCGGGTGGATGCGTGTTTGCCATAGAGCATTTACGATGTCTTCTATAGGACAGCAGTCCCAGAAAGCAAGGCTGGTAGGGAGCTGGAGAGCCCGCATCCGAAATAGCCATGCAAATATTAAGCATGTTGCAAGCTGATAAGCCTGCGATCGGGATAACCTATTTTTCACGATCTTTGTTTTTGTTTCTGCCTGGCTTTGTGGGGAGATGCACTGCCAGATGGATTAAATGACATGGGTTGTTCTTCTTCAGCCGAACAAGGTTTGTTTTTATACGTCTTGTCCTTCTGCAGCTATGGAGAGAGAAGCGAGAGGTGTGTGTTTGTTAAAGTGAAGCCAATTGAGCTGATGTGTGAGTCCAGGCGCCTGCTTAGCTGACTGAGGAACACTTGGATACGGTTGCTAGGTTTCAAGACCGGATGCCTGTATCATTATGCTGTAGATATGCATAGATGATAGATAGAGGGTGGTGTTTTCAAAACAGATTTCTTAATGTCATATTTTGTGTGTGCATGTGTATGTGTATTTGTGGGCAAGAATATAAAATTCAGGCTGAATTGGAATCATGATTCTTTAAGAATATACCTGTTTTTTGGGTACCACCTGCTGGGAAATAAAATAGCTCTGACCTGTCTGAAAGAAGATTTCTGTTTTCCCGGCATGTTGACTCTGAAATACGCTACTTCCGATGAAACATAGATGATAATCTTAAATGATCACAATATTCTTTGTGTGTAAAAGAGGAGCCAGGAGATTCGAGGAAAATCTCACACTCTGACCTATTTTCTTTAATTAGATGGGATGATATGGGGTTCCCATTGTAGATTCTCTGTTTATGATCCTTCCCAGAGGTGGTGGGGGTGGTATTTCCCCTAGAATTAAGAAGCAATCACACAGCTATTGACTTGCTTCTCAGAGAATATTTTCTCTGAGCGGCCAAGCCCCTCTGGCCACAGCAGCAGACCCTGTTACAGATGTGAGGACCAGTGAGTGCCATGACCCTTCTGTTGGGGCTGACCCTGTTCTTGTCATGTTCTCCTTGCAGAGCAGTGGGAACTGCGTGAGTCTGTGTGACCTGGCTTGCATGGGGTTTCTGGTGTTTGTGTGTCTGGTCACTGTCTACTGTGTACACTGGCCGGCTGCTTTGTCCCGATACGTCCAGCTGTTGTTCTTTCTTTGCTCTGGGTACTGATTATTGTCTGCTGAGGAGCTTGGTGTTGTGTGTGTCATTGTGGTTCCACTTTCTTCACCTTTTCCTTGTGCTTACCCATCTAGTAGTTTTATTTCTAAGTCACAAAGCACAGTGGATATACTGCTAAGCAATCCCAGCAGCGCCCTTCTTCTATGCCACATGCTGCAGGTATGATAGGTTAGAATTGTGTTTTCAACCTTGGTCATTTCCAGCATCAACTGCTGGGTGAGCATCCCTTCGGGATTTGCTGCTGTCTCCAGTCCACCCTGTGCCCTGTGTACAGAGCTTCCAAGGGCATTGTGGTGTGGTCTGGGGCCAGGTAGATGAGCAGCAGGCTGTGGCCTCCTGTCCAGTGTGCATTTCCACATGCACTGTCTGCATTGTCCCCGGCTGCTGGAGCATGCCACGTGGCCTGGCCACTCTGTGGCCAAGTAGAATGCTTCTTGAGGGAAAGCCTGAAAAGAGGTGTGACAGGTCTTTCTTGGGATATCCCCAGCCACACTTCCTCCCCTGTAGCAGACACTGGGAAGCATGTTTGTAGCAAGTCCCATGTTGTGCACACATAAATCCTCTCAGAGCCTTTCCTGGCTCTTTACTTCGAGGTCCTAGAAGTATGGACCCTAGGGAAGCCCTGTATCACCCCCTGCACTAGGATGGGTGCTTTGGGAACCCTGGACTCCCACCATGCATTCTCTGAGTTCCCTTGAACTCAACACATCCCTCTCCTCTGGTCTCCAGCCACATCAGGGCACAGCTCTTTTATTACAAATGTTTCTCCTTCCTCCTCCTCCTCCAGTGAAGCTGACAGATAACACCAGCTTAGCCTAAGTGTGCAGGTTACTGCAGCCACACAGCACCCCCCACTGCCACATAAAGGACTTGACATAGCATGCACTGTGGTGGGACCATGTCCTACTCTGGCAGACCCAGTGCAGTAGCGGGGCCTTGTTCCTTCTGCCACTGTCGCCGTCAACTCCAGAGCCTCTATGCACATGGAAGGGGAAAACACTGGGCTAGTGGGACCAGGGTGTTTTGCTATGGTGAGCACCTGTTCCTGAAATTCTACACCATGCAAGAATGTACTTTCTTTCACTTATGTGGTAGGTTGCATTCCCGGAAAATTCTAGGACTATGAAAGCTGTGCAGAAGTGTACTGTATTTACAAATTAGAGAGCAGAGGTCATCCGCGTCCACTTGGAGAAGCAGGCTCTCTGTCTGCAGCACCATCAGGCTGGTCACTGAGCTCCACACAGGGCAGTCCGTGTGCTGCTGGGCTGCCCCTACTGGGCAGATCTCCCTCCTTAAACCAAGGGCTCTGGGGCTCCTTGAGTCTCCTGTCCTCAATCCACCTCCACTATCTCTGCAGGTCTCTGCCTAGGGATTAGACCAACACTGACTCTCCCTGTGTCCTCACCTCTAGTTATAAGGTCATTCCTGACCCTCACTGCATTGATGTCAGGTTGGGGCTGACCTATGAGCTTGCCTACCCTTTCTGAATAGGTGCTGAGCTCTGTACCTGGTTTGGTCTGAGTGGGCAGCGGGTTTCCCCTCAGAACATTCTGGGAGGAAGTGAGCTCTGCTGCTCTGCCAAGTGACCTCTGCTGCCCTTCTTCCCTCTTTCCTTGCCTCCTTGTTCTCTCTGCTTGGTCCTGGCACTTCAGGCTGGTTTCTAGCTTCTCAGCCATCTTGGGCATATCTTCTCCTGCAGACCAGGACTTGATCCACCAAAGTCCAGGATTTTGTATCCCAGCTGAAGGGCTGAGCTTTTGACCATTGGTCCCCTAAGTGGAGAACTTACATGTCTTGCCACAGGTAGTGAGGAGGGAGGACTGAAACCAGCCTTGTAGACATTCAGTCCCAGAAAGGAATAGTCAGGATGGCTTCCTGGAGGAAAAGGGAGGATCAACTTGATCTGCATAGCCCAAGCCAGCTGACGTGCTTTGGCCCCTGACTGCACTCAGCTCTTCCTTCAGCCCTGAGGATAGCCTTGTCAAGGCTGCCTTCACTGTCCCCATCTCTCAGAGGAGATGGGCCAGCCTCCTGGACCACAGATACTTGCTAGGGCCACAAGGTGCCTCCAAGAAGTGAGCTGGGATCTGAGACCCTGCTGACAGTGTGGCCCTATTACTTCCAGTTCGGCCACCATCACTTTCCAGGCCTCAGATGAACTCAGCCTAGTTGAGGGTCCCACTGGATTCTCCAGCTCTGTGCCTCTTCGCTCCCAGAGGCTCAGGTCAGCACTCGGCCTGCTTGTGCTCCCTGGATGCTGGACCAGGCGGCACAGATGGCACAGAGGCAGCTTTTCCCTGGACTGGAGGTCCTGAGCCGCTGAGCACTGCACATTAAACCCTGGCCCACAATTTGCTGGCCTGAGCCCCAGCTTCCAGCCACAGGCACAGCCCAAGCTCCCAGCCCCAGCCCCAGCCCGCACCCATCCCCCACCCCACCTGGGCTCAGGCCTGATGGTCTGGGAGGCAGTGACACTGTCTCTCTTCCCATCTCCTCCCCTCCTTATCCTTCCCCTTCTCCTTTCCGTCCCACCTCCTCTCTCGCCTGCTTTTCTGTGCTGCTTGCTGCACCAGTCAGCATCACACTAGTGACTTCGCCCTCAGCTCTGTCCTCAGTCTGACTCTGCAGATGAGAACATGTACTTCTAGGCTTGTAAACTCGAAGGTGAATTACTTGTGTTTTCACAGTGGCCCAAGAGGACTGGTGCAGCTGAAAGATCCCTGGAACTCAGTCCTCACCCTGCCCCTCTGACCCACCCCTGGGAAGAAACCTTTTAGGACCTACTGAGGATGCTCCAGACCCTTGGAGACCAGCTGCTGCTCAGAGCTCTGTCCCCTGCCCACCCACTTTTGGTGGAAACTGTAGAAGCAGCCTCATGGTGTTTTTAGAAGTAATTGTCCTTTGGGGATTAACAATGGTAGCAGCAGAGAAGCAAGGACTCAGAATATAAGGCAGTCCAGGGGATCTGACGACCCCAGCTTAGTCCGGGGACACACACACCACACCCCCTCAACCTCCTGCGAGGTTCTGCCCCTGCCCAGAGTGTGAGTGGTGCCCAGGAAGCTTCCTATCACCAAGAGGTGATTTAGGACCCTGCCAGGTTGGCCCCCCCTCACTCTGTGGACAGGAAATCTGTGACAGGGCTCTATCGGGGTTCCACAGTCTGGTGGGATCCAATGCTGGCAGAAGGGTCACTGGTATGATGCCATCTGGTGAGACAAATAACATGGCAGAGTGAGGAGAGGTAGAGAGGGAGGAGGAAGTGGAAAGAGGAGGAAGAAGAGGGAAGATGGAGAAGGTGTGGCTCTGCTACCCTGCTCGTCCATGGTGCTGAGCTCAGGTGGGGTCGGGGATGGCTTTATGGAGACAGTAGTAGGGCACAGCCATGGGCTGTATCTGTGGGCAGGAGGCAGGGTCCTTGACCCCACTCCTGCTCCCAACATAGATCACACTCTCCTGTTCCACCTTCGCTTTCTCTCGCTCTCCACGTAGGTCACATACCGTGGCGGTCCCTGTCCCAGCGGAGCTTCTCTGTCAAAGCTGTCCCTGGTCTCAGAGCACCTATGTCTCCTGTGTTCACCTTCCAAAGCCCTTCCCCAGCCCTTTGCAGACTCCGGAACAACTGCAGGAACCCACATAAGGCTTCGGTTGGGCCACAGCCAGGAGAGAAAGTTCCTCCGTGTATCCTCCTAGGAGTACCCTTCTCCCTCCCCAGCCCTCGATAAGCCAGGGAGAGCTCTATGCGCCTTCCAGGGAAGAACCCTGAACCTTAGATCTTCTGGTCTTTTTTATATAGCCCCATGTAGCTACTACAGAAGAGTCCAAAAGTAGTGAAAGAAGTATTCTTACTATGCAAAGGCTGCTGGGGGTAAAGCTGAAGAAAACACATTTGACCAAGGATCCGAAGGGCATGGGTTCCAATCCAGCATTTTCAGGCAGATATTGGACCAGCTGCAGTGTGTCTCTGGTCTAAGCAACTCCGGCGGACGCTCATTTTCCTGTCCGCGTCCCCTACCACAGTTGCCTTTACAGTTCCCTTTTGGTTAGCGCTGAGCCCAAATGCAAACAGGAAGAATTGAGAGTTCTCTCTTGAAGCTCTTCATGGGATTTCAGGTATTTGAGCCTCATCAAAGGGCTGAGGGCTTGAAAGAATATGCATGGTGGAATTAAACTGAGCAGAGAAAAGGTTTCTAATTCTGGTTCTAATAAACATAAGTGGAAAGACTTCATGGAGGCAGTGGGGACAGGAGAGTGTGCACACGTGGGCACCAGGGCGCTGCTGATCTCAGCCAAGCCAGAGGGACAGGTTTAGGAGCTAAAGAAGCAGCAGCAGTCATCAGGAAAGCAGCAGGAAGAAGTCATCCACCTCAGCTTTTTAAAAAAATGTACTTGGTTGTTACAGGGTCTTACTACGCAGCTCGGACTCATAATGATCCTCTGGTCTCCAGCCTCCCCAGTGCTGGTGTCTCAGTTACTCTTCTCTCGTTGCTGGGACAAATACCCAATACCTAAAATGAAGGAAGGAAAGGTTTATTGAGCTCACAGTTACTGGAGGCTTCAGTCCATACTCGGCTGGCTCCAAGGCAGAGCGGCCCATGGCAGAGGCAGCAGTTCATGGTGGCGGCAAAGAGCAAGAAAGCTAAAATGGAGAAATAACAGCAACAATGGCTGCATTGAGGCTATCCTCCCCACCCACAATCCCAGTAGCATTCATACCCATAATCCCAGTGGGTCATGAGTTAATCACAAAGTAGAAGTCTGCCCCATGACTGCAGGAGGTTCTGGGGGGAAGGGGGGACAACTTGACACAAACCGTAACAGCTGGGATTACAGGCATACACCACTATACTTGGACTCTGGCCAACTCAGCCAGCCCTGGGCTGGTGCATGGCATGTGGTGCCAGGGATTGAACCTCGGTCCCTGTGATTGCCGAAGCTGGCCTAAACAGGTGCTGATCTATCTCATCGGCCCCCACTCCAGTTTTATGCACAGGTCACCAGTTCTTAATTATCCAGGTCCAACCACCAGGCTGGGACATCAGTGTCCTCTCATCCCTGCAGCCATGACATAGGCCCTGCCCCAAACAGGGAGGCTACCCAGATGGGGCTAACTTCAGGAAAGGATAATAAATACCCCTAAACCTTTCTCTTCTGGGGCTAGATCCCTGAGGCACCCATTGGGATCTCTTGAGGGAGCTGGAGAAACTAAGTTACAGTACTAGAGGGGTGGAGAGCTAAGATAAAGCTTCGGCTGACATTAGGGATGAGCTCATTGCTGGCTGCATGATCTGCCCCCTTCCCTACATCAGCTTCATTCTCTCTGTATTTCTTCAGGGCCTGCGCCAAGTTTGTAGGGGCCACTAGGGAGAGCTGGGACCGTCCCTTTTCAGCCTCTAGAAAGCATGGGAGAGTTCTTTCCCACAGAGCAGAAGTAAGTCTGCTTCTCAGGGCAACCCATGAAATGCAGCCATCAGGCAGAGGCCAAAAGGGGAGAGCAGAGCCTAGATGTGTTTCTGCCAGTCTCCATGCAAGGTCATGCCCAGCAAAGGCTGGCATGGCTGTGGCCACCAGGTGCAAGATCAGTGGCATGGGAATGGGGCCCAGTGTATCACGCAGTCTGGTGGGGGGAACCTAGCTTTCCATGGTGGGAAAGTGACTTCCCATGACTTCTTACGTGTCTCCCTAGGAATATGATAAATTGTTCTGAAAAGCAGTGTGGGGCAGGAGTAAGTTGGCCGTCTGACCCCTAGTTCTCATTCTCCATGAAAATCCATCTGCATTCCTGCTAAAGGGCAGGGAGCTGGATTTTCACCGTGGCTTAGAACAAGCAAAAGCACTGCCCAGTGTCCCTTCTTCCTATTGTAAAGACAAGAGTGTTCATGTGCTCAGGCCCTGCTCTGAGTGCTGGCGAGGTCCAAGGGGTAAGGGACTCTCCGCTCTTTCTTTTCTTTCCCACAAGACTGTGGGCTCCAGGAAGTTGGGGTTGCATCTCCTCCATCCCTTGGCACACCCAAAAAGGTGAGCACTGTGGAGGCTTTCTGGGAAGGGTTCTCTGAATATGTCGCTCACTCCGTGTCTAGGCCGTGTGGTCGTCCTGCAGCTGGCAAGGGTGTTGTGTCAAAGAATAGGACAGGTGATAGAGAGGGCAGCTGACAGATGCTGGCAAATGTTTGGCAAGCTGATAGCCTATATGGAAATTTGGCTAGAAAGTGTAGTGAGTTACCCGATAGGACTCGCCAGGCATCAGTGTGAGTTCGATTAAACCCAAGCTCCTGGCTCTGACCTTGGGGTTTCCTAGCTCTGACCTTGTCTGTTGCCTGTCAGGTTCCTGTGCTTTCATGGTGCCTTATGGAGCTAATAAAGATAAAGTGGATGTTGATGTGCTCTAAAAAAAGGGGGAAAAAAGAGAACACCATGTGTCGCTCCTTTCATTATGAATGAACAATGTTCTTTTGGTGCCCAGAAAAGAAATAAAAATATCAATGAGGAAGAAAGGACAGAATTGTGTGGCTGGGGACGGGTAATAATATAACTTCCCACTGGGGCTATGTCCATGTACTAGTTTGCAGGGGAGTTCAGACCACATCAAGGCCGGCAGATAATCACCCCACCCCCAATCTTAAATACCATTACTGCGATTTTTAAAAAAGAAACCTCTTCCCCCACCATGGTTGGTCTAAGTTCTGAACAGTTGCTGTAACTTCCTGTTGGCTTTTAATAATGCATTGTAAACTCCAAATAAAGTTGCGAAAAACCTTTTTATTAAATGGAAAGCACCAGTCACGCGTTGCTGTTTTCCATGGTGACGTCTCGGTCAGTGATGGACTGCATGCAGGGTGGTGGTCTCTAAGATGACAGAGGAGCCCAGAAGCTCCTGCTGCCAGCTGATGTCACAGCCTTCATCAGCTCGCAGGCTCAGCAGTGTGCTCCTCACCAGTTTGTGCTGATGTGCTATAAATCAGCCTGTGACACCGCCAGTAATCTGAAGATGCAGCAGATACAGTTGTGTGTAATACGTGACCATATAATAAGTGACTGTTTTACTAGTTTATGCACTAATCATACCTAGGGATTTGGGCATGCGAGGCAAGTATCCTACCACCTTGACCTTTCATGAGTGTTTTTATAAGGAGTGATTTAAAAAAAATATATGGTGAATGCTGGTGCGCTGCCATCTGGTAGAAGGGCAGGCGTGTAAGGACATTGTCGTGCGTCCTTGTCCACCTTATTCCCTGGATCTGGCACCGTGTGGCTTCTGGCTTCTCTCTAAAGTCAGAGTGACTGTGAAACATAAACATCGTAGCTGACTCAGGTCGTCAAGGGAATAACAACAAAACAACCAAAGAACTCTCAAAGGTGGATTTCCAGAGCTGCTTCAAAAAGTGGCAAGAATGACAGCATAAGCGTGTTTGAAGCAAGGTGGAGTATTTTGAGGAGAAAGACGGGCAATGTATGTTGTAGTGTAATAAATTTTTTAAATGTATTTAAGATAATACTACTTTTGATAACACTTCAGATTACACCATTATTTTATAGTGCACTCCATTTATTAAAGTTTGCAACAGAGCACTGGGTCATATTACATCAGCAGCAGCTAGCAGATATCTTGTCTGCCACGTCCCTTGGTTTCATGAAGAGGCCACATGGAGTGGCAGGCCTGCCTCATCTGAGTCTATGTGAGTCCACACATGATGAAACGAAAGCTCACAATGATACATTTCTTGGACTTCTCGCATCATTAGCTGCCGCAGCTCTGTGCTTATCCTGTGGTCCCTGAACACATGCAGACTCAGCCTGGAGCTCCTGATGCCAGGAAGCTCCATAGCCTCTGGAGGCCTGAACTGACCTTTGAGACAACTCTTGCCTCTGCCTCCTCTTATCATCTCTGCTTCTGTCATCAAACAGACTTGCAGCAAGCTGGAGAGCACCATGGCTCTGCAGGCCCACTGAGCCGACTTTCAGGGAGCCACTTGGAATTCATTTTCTGTGTTTAAAATGTAAAACAGCAGTTGGTGCAAACTACAAGGTATAATTTTTTTTTCAGTGAATGTAAATTTCCATGTTTATGTGAACTATTTTATTGGATCTGGATAATACCTTTAACATTGACACGTACTCTTTTACCATGATTTGTTTTGAAACAAATGCATGAATCAAGGAAATAGTGGTTATTATGTGACTCTTGTTGAAAATAATCTTGCATATGGAAAAGGAGTTGTAAGCTGTGACCTACATGGGGTGTCCACCACTCTGGGGGACACCTGTGGCTGGAGACAAGTGCACCAATGTAAAATGCCAGACAGTGCCTGGTTCAGCATGGCCACTCCATAAATAGCAGGTACCAGTTCCGTATGCATACAGATGGTTCCCAACTCAGGATAGTTTGACATGATTTTTTGACTGCAGGATGGAGCAAAAGCAGTGTACTTGCAGTAGAAACCATACTTCGAATTTTGAATTTGGATCTTTTCCCTGTCTAGCAATATACAGTCTGATCCTCTCTCCAAATGCTGGGCATTGGCCGCAAGCCGCAGCTGCCGGGCAGCCCAGGTCACAGCGGTAGTTAAGTGATGCTGCATAGCATGCTGTTGCTAAGCAAAGATGTCCAGCAGGCCGGGTGTATTCAATGCATTTATGATATTTTCAAGTTATGATGGGCTTAGTGGGATGCAATCGTACCCTAACTCAGGGAGCATCAGTACATTCTTTTTCCATTCAGTGACATGCTTGGCACTGGAACCCTGTTCTAAGCCCCTCCCACCCATGATGCCACCAGTGTTAATAGTCATCCATGTTCATATCACTGGCCACGCAGGAGCTGCTACAGAACAGTTTGCCTAGCATGCTGTTGACAGGGGGTTGAGCTGGGAAGGAAAGCTATTTGTCTTCTCCTTGACATTGCCACTTGGTATCCTAACCTTACCAGAGGGTGGTAACAGAAGATTCTCTGTGAATATGCAGAGTTTGGGGAAATAGGAAAGACAATGCCCGGGTGTGGGTGGGTAGCTGTGTTTGCTCCCCACCTCCTCTGCAGAGGGGAAAGGTGAGCTCAGGCCTTCACTGAGATCTCTGCAGAAGCCCCTAAGAGAGGAACCATGGGGCGTGGGGGGCAGGCATGTGTCTCAAGAGGTGACCCCAGAGGGCACTGGCTGTGCCTCCTTCCACCTACATGGGGCTGTTGGCTGAGGGTCAGGGATGCTGTTGCTTTAACCTCAGTCTGCCATTTCATTCTCCTACTTTGCTTCTCAATATGTCCCAGGCTGGTCAAAAACAGCTCATCAAGTCACTCCATAAAAGCAGTTATAGTCAATCTCCATCTTATTGCCCCTTAAATATGACTGTCTACCTCCAACAACTATGATTTGATAGTGGTTTGTGCATTAGGCATTTTTGGTATACATATTTTTTTATGGCCTTGGGGATCATGCCAAGGATCTTCATCCTGAGCTATCTCTCTAGCCCATTTATTACTATTGCCTGTTTGTGTGCCTTTTTTTTTTTTTTTTTTTTTTTTTTTTCCTTTGAGACAGAGTCCCACTGCATTGTTCAAGTTGGGTTTGAACCAAACTTCGATTTTCACATTGCTGGGATTGTAGGTAGGTCCTGCCACACCCGGCTCACATTGGTGTGATCAAAATATAGGTGAATATTAGATTTTCCAAAAGTTATTACAATAAAAGGCACAGTACCAGTAATGCCACTCAAAACACTGCCCTACACTTCAGTCCTACCTATCCAAGGATGCTGGTTTCTGAAGCAGCTCTAGAAGTCTTCTTTCATGAGTATCATTTTGAGTTAGGATTTTAAAAAAAGAAATACACCCTATGCTGCTGCTGAGCACCAGCCAGTGGAAAGGCAGGCTCAAAAAATATCATGGTTTGTCCTCCTGCACCTTATTCAGCAGATCTGCCACCGTGTGACTTTTGGCTCTTCCCCCAAAGTCAAATGGCCTTGAGAAGTAAGGGGTTTTGAGTTGACAGGAAACATCCAGACACCATGACATCAGCAGCCTGGCAAACACAAGGACCCAAGTTTAATCCCCAGTACCTCATGCCGTGGCAGCCTGGGAACCCCGGGTGTGATGGTACATGCCTGTAATCCCAGCACTGGCAAGGCTGAGATGGGAGCGTCACTATGAGTCTGAACTGCCTAGCAAGACCCTGTACCAAATAGACAGATAGACAAGAAAGAGGCAATAATGATGGGATGGCTGTGTTCACACCTAGGGGGAAGTATTGCAAGGGGGGATTCGTGCCAGTATTTCTTTGACTGCAAGTTTTTATTATGACAGGCATATCTTGCTCGCCAGGCTGCAAAAGCATTTCTCAAATAGTCACTATATTTTTTAGCTCACTTTTCTGTTTCTTTTCATTATATTAAATTTTTGTGAGGTTTTATTTCCTTCAGATAGATATCCCACTTATTTTCATAATTATCAAAACATAATGTATAGCATTTTTTAAAAACTGTACTAATGATAATAAGAGCTATTTTTTGAAAATGGAAAACATTGCTGTCCTCATATCCTCTTGTCCTGGGAGCAGATAAGGGGTCCCTGTGAGAGCTGGCGCCGCAGCCTTGGGCATGCCCCTCCTTCTCCTGCTCATGGGTTTTCTCGACAACGTCAGAGGGATGGAAGTAAATCCCATCCAATTCATTTGAAAAGTAAAATGTAGTGTTTTGTGTCTCAGAATAGTACCTGAGTTCTGGGATGCCACGGTTGCTGTGGCAATGGTTTACTGTTTGCAGAAACCATAAGCATTATCCCTAAAAAGGAAACCATATAGTGGTTTCAGCCCCCATGGGCTCTTCACCTCGCAGGCAGTGTGCCAGGACCCACATGACCGCTGTACCCGCTCCTGACCTTCTCTGTGTGCTGTGACTGCATTGATGTTTCCATGTTAGGGCTGGAATGTGCAGCTTGTGAGAGTGCAGAAAACAGCGGGAATGCATGTCTCCTGCCCAGATGGCATGGGGTCCTTTCCACCCCATATCCCATGCCAGGCCCAAGGGCCGCCCTGGAACTCAGCACAGAGCAAAGGAGCTTGTGGTCTTGACTGTCATCTGTTGAGGGCACTTCTGCCCGCAGGTATCTCTCCCCCTGGGTGGCTACTTTGCTCATTTCTAGCCTAGGGTTGGGAGATAGTTTGTGCATCTCCATTCGTTCATGCATTGTGATTTGGGCCCCAGCTGGCAACATGAAGAGGAGTGGGGCTCTAAGGGGTGAGGCCTAAAGGGAAGTCATTGCCTGAGCGTCTCACCCCTGACTTCCGATCTTGCCATTCGTTGTCTTCCTTTCCCATGCACCTTCACCATTCGGACAACATCTACAGGTTGGCCTGCCACAAAGCGCTGAGCTGATGCTGTGCTGTGCCTGCAAACCTCCCAGGGCCTGAGCTAACAGGACTTTATAAAGTGACACTTCATTATAGCAGCGGAAAAGGGACTAATGCATCCGATCACCATGACTACCACGTGCTGCCAGGGCAAGGTCTTCTGCCATGGTTGCCAAACCTCCCCACATGGCCTGTCCTACTTCCCTTTGCTCCTTAGGGTGAGCCCGTCTCCTCTGTCTTTATCCGCACCATAGCTCTCCTCCACATACCTTAAGATAGGGGATTCTGGCCTACACACACACACACACACACACACACACACACCCCTTGAGCATCAGCCATCATGCCAGCCAGCACGCAGATGCAGCCTCCTCTATCCTTTATCCACAAAGTAGAAGTTCCTTTCATAATTACCAGCAGACCTGACCTGAACTGATTTGAGCCTATTTATAGGCTTTATTTATCCTACTTAGTGTGATTATTCATCCGTCTCCTGCAAGACTCCTCATGTGATTGACGATGGGATGATGCCCAGACCTGCCGGCAGTGTGATGTAATAAGCAACATATGCACATGTTACTGCCACAGAAGCAGGCAGCGTGCAGATACCAAGATGCCTCTGGGTTCCAGGGTTGGCACTGCAGATCTGTACCTGTTGACTGAACAAAGAGTTCTTACCCAAGAAATAACCCCAGAGTCTACCTTTTAAGTAGTTCAAAGGCTGCTTTCAAGATGATACTTGCCACGGAAGATGGGTTTTACTTTGCTTTAAATATTAATAGAAATCACATATGGAAATTGCAGTTGCCTTCAAAGGGCTACTCGCTGAAGTTCAGACAGGGGCTCCAGGCTCTGCTGGCTGCTCACTACCAGCCCTAAGTGTACAGTGTGCTCTGAGCTCCCGGAGTCCTGTGTGCGCTAGGGCTGGTCCTTGCCAACCCACAGCATGAACCATGAACTCTCGGGCTGCTTCTTGACATCATCATTTGTACTCGTTGCAACCTTAGTTTCCTTTCTTTCCCTGCCCAGCTTGCCCAATGAGTATGTTCAGTAATCCACAGGGTGTGAGGCACAGACTCACAATGCAGGCTTTACAGTCCACAGGAGGCACATGTGGCCCATGGTGGGCTGTGTAGTCCTGTGGCCTGTCATGCTGCTGCCCCTCAGCTCCCTGCCACCTGTGAGCATCGAGCTGGTGGCTCACAGAGCCCCTCCCTGACCTCTTTGCAGTCAGAGCCTCAGAAATACAGCTTTTCTGTTGCAGGGCTTGTCTACTTGCTGGCCCTGGGCCTGCACCATGGATGCCATTAGGGGCCAAATGTTGACCCCCAAACTGGTTAGTTGACATATGACCTCAGTGTCATAGACTGTAACCTATCTTTGGAAATGGGGTCCTGACAGAAGAAATCAGCCTAAGGTGGGGTCAGTGGGGTGATCCATTGTCCTATGTGACAGTGGACCTTATAAGACTAGTTTGAACATAGACACACTCACAGGGAAAAGGTCCCAGGAAGGAGATGGCAGAGACTAGGGTGAAAGTTCTACAAGCCAAAAAATGCCAAAAACCACTGAAAACCCCAACAAGCCAGGAGAAGGCTGGAGCAGAGCCTCCTTTCAGGTCCTGCCAGTGCCTGCAGCTCAGACTTTCAGCCTGCAGGACTGAGAACAAATACTCATATTCTGAAGCCACCCAGACTGTTCCAACAGCCTGGACAAATGAATGCTCCATTTTCTTGGGCACCTGCCGTAGTTTGAGTATGCTCATCCTCCAGTTGTTCATGTGTTATAAGCTTGGTCCCCAGGATCTGGCATCTTTCAAAGGTGGGCTCTACCCTGGTTCATGCTCATGAGTGGTAGAGTGTTGGGTCATGCCTTTGGTTTTGTCTTCCTAAGTCCCATGAATGACCTGAGTAGGCTTCCAGCCCACAAAATCTGCTGACTGTCTCACCCCAAAAGTCCTTCCAAGGTGCCTCAGCATGCTTTTTCAGTACCGGATTCAGGGCTACCTCATCCTGTTGGCATCACTGTGTCCTCATTAATCACATCCAAGATTCTCCAATGGCCCACTTCTAGTTAAGCCCCTAGGTTCAGGTGAGTGTAAATTTGGGGGACACCACTGGGAACTTTCATGGAGGGGTCCCACGTGTGTGAGGAGGCAGCACTTGGAGCATTCCAGGCAAAGAGAAGGTGTGCATATATGGGGATGTTAGACCCCGTACTTGGACCTAGAGTGGGCCTAAGGTGACCAAAGACCTGCACAGGGTGCCCCTGCTCAGGTAGTTGCTGCTTCCACCCTCCAACCACATCCCAGCC
>NDGM010976247.1:0-11813 GCA_002564305.1 Octomys mimax | reverse complement strand
GTGGTAGTGGACATTTGATGGACCTTATGTTACTAGATAGTAGTACTGAATGTGATAAGTTGGCTGAAGTTTTTAAAGGTGAATAGCCAGGATGCCCACAACTTTCAGCCAAAACTCTGAGCGACCCTCCACCTGGAGAAGCAGGAGCAGAATGCCCCCTTGAAAACCCAAAGGAAAGGTGTACAGGGTGCCTTTTACCAGTCTTGCAACTTTTCTGATGGATGAAGTCTTTCTAAAATAAAAAGTAAGGGGAAAATAGCTAAAGGTTATAAAACTTATTGAAAGTAAAGCAATATCTGGGGCAGCCAAGGAGGTCCTGTGGAGAGCACAGCATGGGGTTGCACAAGGTCCTTGAGATCTTCAGTCACTGGGAGAAGATAGTCAGGGCAGAACACCCCTGAAGCCCGAGAACAGGGCCCCACGGCTTCCTCAGGCCCCAAGGACAAGCTGCTCCCTGACTTTGTCTGCTATTTATGGTGCAGTCACTTCCCTACATAAAGCCCTGAAATAGATGTGTTGAAGAAGCAGCTGGTGCCTCAAGGGAACCTAATAAAGCATTTGTTTCCAAACAGTCCCTCTCCTCTCTGTCATACTCTGCCATAAATAATCTGCACTTCCTGCTCCTCCTTTCCACACAGCACATTTGTATCAAAACAGGACCCCATTCCTTAAGAGCTAACCTCTCCCTGCAGCCACTGCCTGCCTAAAGATGCTCTGCATGCATGCGCATGCGAGGTGGCCTGCATGGAGTCACGCTAGTTTAGCCTGTATGTGAGGGACCCCCCCCCACCCTGACCAATAGAGCTAGGATGGAGCCTTAGAGAAGAATTCAGGCTCTTGGTGGCTTCTCTCCTCTGCCCCTGCAAATAAGACCAAGATCTGGGCCCAGCATGCTTGAATCCATCGCTCCTCCTCCCTGAGGAAAGTTCTCAGGTGTCTTGGGAGGGCAGCAGCTGTCAACTGGAGGTGACCCCTCAGATTGCCTTTAGGGACCTTTTGCCTCTGAGTCTTCCTGTCTCTTTTTTCAGTGTTTCTAATTTTAAATAGATGTGTGCTAATTCTACATATTAGCATACCGTGATAATTCAATACATGTTCAAGACATGCAATGATCAGATCCGGGTAACAGGCATAACCATGACCTTGAGCATTTATCATTTCTTTGTGTTGGGAACTTTAAAAATTCTCTCTATGAGTTAGTATGAAATGTTCAGTGCCTCGTGGCCAACTCCAGTCACCGTATTGGTCTGAGCATTAGAAATCATTTTTCCAGTCCAAATGTTCTCTCCCTCCATCTATCCCTCTCATACCTGGTCAGACTGTCATAGCCACTATTCTCCTCTTTTCCTCTATGAAATCCAACTTTTCACCATCCATGGATCAGCAAGAACATGTACTGTTCCTTTCTCTTTGGTCCTTCAGATTTGTCATTGTACACAGTGTCAGTCTCTGAAAGCGGCTCTAACAAATATATGAGATGACCAAAAAATACAGTGAGCATTTAAATCACACATTACCATTAATCCTCCTCAAAATATTCACCCTTGCTTTGAACACACCATCTCTTTACCACTTTCTGAAGCAGCCTTGGAGGTCTACTTTTGTATCCTTATGAGATATGATTAAAAAAATACAGTGAGTGTTGCTGCCCACTGTCATGGAATGGCAGGCTCATAAACATGTTATTGTGTGTCTTCATCTACCTTAATCACTAGATCTGGCACCACGCAACTTCTGGCTCTTCTCCAAAGTCAAAGTGACCATAAAAGGTCAACATTTTCAATCAGTTTGGGACATGGAGGTAGCCAGGATAGAGCAACTAAAAGTACTCATGCAGATGGACTCCCAGGACTGTTCTAGAAAGTGGTGAGACTGGTGGGATAAGTGTGTTCAAAGTGAGTGGAGTATTTCAAGGGAGATTAATAGCAGTATGTCTTTTAATGTAATACATTAAAATTTTTAAGTATAAACCATATTTTCCTATAATACTTCATCTGTCATAGGCTGGGTAGCTTTGACAATAATTTATTTCTCAGTCTGGAGGCTGGATGTCCATGCTGGCTCTTTTGGCTCCTATGAAAGCCCTGCTTGCACACGTTGTCTTCTCACTGTGCCCTCATGGGATGCAGAGAGAGCTTTGTGGATCCAGGCTCACCTTAAAGAATTCATTTAGCCCAAGTCATCTCTGAAGAGGCTCGGTCTCCAATACACTCATATTTGGGATTCGGGCTTCAGCATGAACCTTGAGTCTAACAAATGTGGAGAATGCTAAGACTGAGCTCTGTGTGGCCCTTCATTTTTATTTTTAATTTTTCTTTTAAAGAGGATAAAAGAGTAATAGGCAGAGCATTAGGAACAATACAGAATTTTAAAAAACAAGATGACGGGAATTCAACAATGGTTGCAGCCCTTCTTTTGGCCAGTTGAATTTGGTCATTCCTCTCAGCTGCCAGGGACCCTAGCTCTCATACCTCCCAGCTCCTGTTGATAGATGAAGTCCTTCATACCACCAGCTACTGTTGGCAAAGGGTCCTGCTCCTTCTGAAGGGCCCAAGGAACTGAGGCCAAGACAGGTAAGGCACAAAGTGGCCAACTCACTACACAGAGCAGGGACCATCTGTGCAGACCACCAACCAAATTAGACCTGTTAGTGAGGAGTGAGCCCCTCCAGGTGGGTATAGGAGCCTCTGTCAGGCACTCCAGAACTCTGACATTCCCACCCTGGGGCACCAGATCCTCATACGGGAATGCCATTCAGCTTTTTTTTTGTTCATTGTTGCATGCATGCCCAATAACCCAGAATGTTTTCCTTGGAACTGGCCCCTGATCCCGTCACGCTGAGCTTCCTTTGTACTGAGCCAGTGTTGTTTAATGGGGCGGCCTTGATTGTTTTGGAGATAGGCGCCTTTTGGAAAGAGGAGGGGTCTATGTTGTGCCTTGACAACCTTGGCTGACTTCCTCTATTTTTTCTGGGAACTCTTTCTTCCCGTGGGTGTCAACTTGAGTTTCACAGAGCTGCAGTGTGCAGCCTGTGAGACACTTGTTCTGGGAAGCCTCAGGGCCTTCATCCTACAAGACCTCACCTGGGGTTCTGGAGGAGACCATGGGGCAGTTGGGGACAGAGGCCACAGTGCATGGAAAACCAGGATGTGAGCTGCCAGGCTGCCTTGCATTCTGGAGACAAGGACATATCGAGTTGCAGTGTGATTCCAGGGGCCTCTAACTTTCCTCTGCTTTGCACGGGCTCTGGGCCCCTTCCTTCCTGTCCCCGAATTGGCTCTGCTCCCCTGGCAGCCCTTCCTCTCTCAGGGAAGGTCAGCTTTCCATGGAAGAATGACCATTGTTCCTTCTCAAGGAAGAGGCCTCCCTCTCCAGTCCCTTTTCGCATCCTGCTCCTAGATCCAAGTTCTCCTTAAAGCCAATGTTATTAGGGCCTCATTTCCATCTTTCTTCCACCTATGCCTTTCCTTGCCTGGACCCACAGGCCTCTGATGTCTGTCTCCCAACTACCTGGCCAAATAATTCTCTTCATGCCCCCCAGCGTGGCCCTCATCTGGGATGTACCTGTGCCTATGTACCTGTGTGCTGCCATCTCTTTCTCTACCTTTGTATTCCACCAGTCTCTGGCACATTTACCCAGGACCTGGTGTGAGAGACAGGAGCCCCTGAGCCCCTTCCAGCACCTCTCATTTGAACAGTGGGTGTCTTGGGGACACAGATTCCTCTAGGATCTATGACTCCCATGCTTCATGGCAAGGTGAGCGTCAGCTTGTGTCCTTATCATGGACTCATGAGGCCACTTACTTGCTTTCCAGCTGTCCCTCTCCTTTTGGATGATTTATTCCTAGGGCTGTCCCTGAGTTCTTTGCCACCCAAGGCCTGAGAACAGGGCTGGATGACATCTTTATATCTCTGGCAGTCAAATGCTATTTTCTATTTACCCCTGGAAGCTCAGTTCTCTCTGAACCTTGAAAGAAATCTGCTGGGATCACTTTCCTGCACATAAGTGTGCACAGTGGGAAGCAGAACCCAAGCACACTAGACTGCAGCACCCACTTGCCAGGCAATGCTGGGATGCACCTTCGCTCACCAGTCCCCTGCCATGCCCAACTTCTCTCTCCTCTATGGCCCTGATGTGAGTGACCTGGCAAGGATATCAGGAGCAGAACTTTCAGCACCATCACCCTCTGCTCTCTGCCTATGTCACTCCCATTACCATCACCAGAAAGAGAGTGAGATCTGCCTTGAGCACTTTGTGGTCTTATTTCCCTGAGGCTGTGAAATGTCCAAGAGGTCTTATCTTACTCAATGCTGAAGGAAAATCATGACTGTGCCTATGCCTGCACAGGGGTACCGGGGTACGCAAAGGGTCTGGGTGGATCCCACTGCTCTCTACCATTTGGCCCTTGCCTTATAGCTTTCTGTCACCTGCACTTCTGCTGGTGCTAGGAGACTGTGCTTGCCAGCTCCAGGACCAAGAGAAAAGGCGTGTGCCCAGAACTGTACATAGGCCTGTTTCCAGTCTTATAAACCCTGAGTCTAGCTTGATCAGTGTATGTCTGGCTTACACGACAAGCTTGCAGCGTGAGACTGCACTAGAGATCCAATGCCACCAGAGTTTTTACTTGGTACCTATTATGACAAGAGCATCACTTCTCAGGGCTTCTCTGAGAACCAAGTGAGATGACAAGTAGACCATATGGGGACACATAGCCAGTGAGCAGTGTACTCACAGGGAAACACCCAACATCAGCATTCATTATTGTCTTGAGGGTCATGACAATGTGACAGATTTGAGGACCAGATGCCATAACCCATGTGCAGCCCCGAAGGACTCTACTGCTACTATGAAGTTGTTACTCTCTGTAGGGACAGGAGAGCTGACTCAGGGAGTGACCCAAGGTGACCAGGGGATCTTGACCTCTGAACAAATGTCATCATTCTGCAGAGTTCCTGAATCTACTGCCACCAGGTTAGGAGGTTTTTAAAGAACAAACACCACAGTCCAATTGTGAGGCACTGGGTGACTAGGGAAGCTTGATGACGCATGTCATCTGCACCTGTCACACACCGACCCTCAAGTCTCTGGAAGCCTGGAGAGGATAAAAGCTCTTCCTATCTCTAGATTGGGTCTGCAGGGAGCCTCTGTCCCTCTGACTCACCTGTTCTTGGTCTCTTGTACCCAAGAAAAGATATGGGGCCTGGCCAGGTGAGCAGCTGTTACCCATGTACGTGCAAATGTCTCCGGAAGGCCTTTCCTCTCTAAACTCAGAGCTGTGGCTGGGACCCATAGTACAAGAATTCAGTGACATAAGCCGGAGACCTCAGGCTGAGTCTCTGGTCAAAAACACGTTAGTTGAATATTCCTTAGGAGCAAATGATCTGGTGGCCTCTTGGGGACACCATGGTCAGGGAAGACATGTGTCACTGGCAGGAGATACTGCTCTGTGAGCCCTGGGTCAAGTGGGCTGGACACATGCAAACATCCACCAGGCATGGGGTGCACAGGAAGACAAAAATAGGGAACAGGAATGTGGAGAAGGGACCAGGGGACATATAGGGCAGGCTCCGCATCCACAGCAGCTCAGCCTGGCTAGTTTTTCTGTTCCTTGGTAAAATCTATTTAAATAAACAAAGGTCACCTAAACAATATACTTTTCAAAAAACAAACAAACAAACAAACAGAAAAACAAAAAACAATATATTTTTCCAAAAATTTCTAATCCAGTCTCCTGGTTACTTTCCTTGAGTTTTGAATTATCAATTTATCTTAATCTTCTGTTCCCAAGATGAAAACTTATCCTCCCCACACCCCAAAATGTCTACAATCAGTTGCATAGACTTTGATGATAAAGCTTTAGCAAAACTATAGATATATTATGACCTCTGTCTTAGAAACAGAAAAACCACCCAGGCTGTATGTTTATAGGGTGGTATTAGTTCTTATTTGTTTCTTAGGTGTTTTGCTTGTTGATTTGTTTTTGTAGTACAAATCAAGGCCTTTACATGGAGCTACATGCCCGGCCCTTCTTTCATCTTTTATTTTGAGACACGATTTCACTAAGTTGTTAAATTGCCCAGGCTGGGCTCCAACTTGTAAACTTCCTGTATTTAACTCCCAAAATGCTGAGATTACAGACATGTACCACCACACCAGCTTGTACAATGGTTTTCAAATTTAGCCTGTGGCCACAAGGGTGAAGCAACTACAGAAAGCTAAGTTCACCTTCGGATCTAGAGAGAAGGCACTAAGCTTGGCACGGGAGATAGGGACTGGACCATCCAAAAGCAGGAAGAGGCATTTGAAGGCTTCTCCGTCTGACAGGATAAATCCAAAAGCACATGTGAGAGGACACCAGGAACAGAGTGGTCCTTATTAGTTACCATTTGAAGACAGGCCTGGTGCTGATTGAGTGCAGAAATCATTGTTGAAGGAAAAAAGTACCCGGATATGGAGCCAGGGATTTAGCTCAGCGGTAGAACTCTTGCTAGCAAGTTGGAAGCCTAGGGTTCTGTCCTTGGCACCAAAAGCAAAAAGTAAACATAAACTAAAAAACAATTACAAAAAGATTTTTAAAAAAGAGAAAGAAAGAAAGAAAAAGAAAGAAAGAAAGAAAGAAAGAAAGAAAGAAAGAAAAATTACCTGAATATAAGGGTGAGGGCGTCTGTCTTCCTGTTCTTGGGACCTCATCCAGGGACTGCCTTCCTACCAGACCCTTTCCTAAGACAGGTGACTAATGCCTGTACCAGCAGGCACAGACAACCACAGAGGAAGAAGCCATGCTTTCTTCCCTGCAGAAATATCTCACCATGGCCCAGAGCAGTGAAAAATAAAAATCTGCTCTCCTACCCCACCCTCACTCTGAGAGGCCTTTCATCCTGCACTTCCAATCCCCTGTGTTTCTGCTATTATCTCCTGCACAAATTCCTCCTTTAAGCCTAATTCCAAATCCCAACTGAACTCCACCCCGCCCTTCCCTACCTCGTTCTTCCCCTCCTGGTCTGTTCCCTTTCATCTGGGAACTCACCACCCAACCTGCCAACTCCACCTGGAATTGCTCCCTCTGCCTCCCCTTGGAGGGAGCAAGGAGTTCTGTCCTTGCTCCCTCTGCCTCCCCTTGCTGTGCCTGCCTCATTTCCTGGTCTGAACACTTGTCTCTGGCCTTTGTTGGTTGTCCAACCCTCCCTTATATTAGTCCATCTCCTATTACCCTAACAAAATATCCAAGGCAGGGTATTTCACACAAAAAAGGAGATTTATTTCACTCCAAGTCTGAGCTGTTCAAGAGTATAGTGGTGGCTCCAGCACAGGGTCCCCAAGTCCGCCAGATCACTGGAAGTGTCATCGTATTAAGGGCCATGCAAGAGGCAGAGATTCCACAGAGTGACAAGAAGCCAAAGAGAGATGGGGAAAGCCAGTCTTGCTACTTTGTAATGACCGTCTACTTTAATCTCTTCTGCAGACAGGATCCACAGTGATCACTGACCTCCCACTAAGCTTCACTAAGGACCGTACTCCTACAACTTTCTTTAGGGGATACAGCCAAAGCATTTGCAAACCAGAGTGTTCCCACCCTCAGGCAGGGAGGGTGTTTCCCTGTCCTCTCTCAGCAAAGCCACAAAGGGGTCCCTGTTCAGAGCCCAAAGCTCTCGGGAAGGGTGAGAGTCTCTCCTCTTATTAATAGTGTATGCCTTTGCCTGCCAGAAATGGAGCACGGTGTCCCAGGAAGAGGCAGCACCAAAGCAGGTGGCACTAGTGTCCTCCAGAAGAGTTGGCTGCTCATTTTGGGAAGATCAGCCCGGAACCCAGGGACCTCCATTGCCCTCATGGCACATGGCCCAACCCAGAGGCAGAAACCACGGAAGCCTGCTGCGCCGCCCACACTAAGCTGCCAACTTTTGGCTCTGTTGGCTTAGTTGAAATCAAAAACTCTCCCAGTGAGAACGTCACTCTCCAGCCAGGACAGGGAACACTTCATGTGTTGACAATAGTCCTGGTATTTGTGCTCAGGATGACCTCAGAGACCTTTTGTTCTTATGCTCTGGATGCTTGGTGATCACTGCGTGAACAGAACTCAAGGACAAAGGCTTGGACAGGGCAGCTCTGGCCAGTCACTCGGGTGTGGAGGACGCATACCTTTCTCAAGGTGCCAGGACTTGGGCTACTTGCTGTGTCATTTTGGCACTGACCCACTGCGCTCCTGGATGCTGTTCCTGCTACACTCCCATCTGCTTCTGTCTTAAATAGAAATAGAAAATCCCCTGGGGGTACCGTAGGAAGTTCATGCCTCAAGCACCTGCAATGATGAAGTGTGTGCCACTCACGGAGCATTGTAGACCATGTAAACAGGAGCCATCAGAGCTCAGCAAAGGCCTGGACTTGGCCTTGGACAAAGGAAAGGAGGTTATTGTGCACTCCACTCCAAAACAGGGCATTCTCTTTTGTGTGTGCACGAATAGTGCTATGCACCTGAAATCCCAGCACTCCAACAGGCTGAGGCAGGAGGATTGTAAGTTTAAGCTCAGCCTGGGCAATTTATTGAGACCCTATCTCAAAGTAAAAAAATAAAGAAGGGCTGGGGCTATAGCTCCATGCAAAGATCCTGGGTTCAAACCCCAGACTGCACAAACAACCCTAAGAAAGGAAAAGAAAAGTCACTATAGATCAAGAGAGTTGAACTGTGGTTTAAAATAAAACAAAGAAAAATAGAATGATTGGATAGTAAGTCTAAGTTCCAGAACTGTCTGGGAAACCAGGTTCTAAGCAAGGAGATGCTCATGGAGAGAAGGGGGTGGGAAAGCAAACGGAATGTCCATTCAACATGGAGTCTGCAGAGCGACACCAAGAAGACAGCCCTGTGGAGCCAAGGAAGCGCTTATTCCACTGAGCCATCTTCCCGGCCCTCTGTGGAGCCAAGCAGCATCTCTTTGTCCTAATTTGTTGGACTCCATTGGCTGTCAGAAGTGCTCAGGGTAGAAGAGGTTATGTCCAGTGTTCTCACAGGAGTAGGCTGATCGGCCCACAGAGACAGGTTCATAGAGTGCATTTAAATGGCAGTAGGCCAGGCAAGGTGGCACATGCCAAGAACTCTGGGAGGCTGGAGCAGGAGGGTCACAAGTTCACAGGTAGCCTGGGCAACTTAGTGATTGAGCAAGACTCTGTCTCAAAAAAAGCAGAGCATCCCTGGGGATGTAGCTCAGTAGAAAGGCCCTGGGTTGAATCTCCAGTCAAAAAAAAAAAATGTAACAGGATGCCAGAGAACCATGGCAGACAGAGCAAAACCAGGGCCTTGCATTTCCCCTACTTCACTATCTCTAAAATATCTTCCTAATTTAGTCAGAAGAGATCTTATGGCCAAATCATGCCCCACTTTTCCAGTCATCTTGTGTCACCAGCCCAGAAATGCAACCATGGGGGTCAGGGTACATGCCCCAAAATGACTGTTCTAGGAACACTGGCCTAAAAGTCTGTTATGATAAAGAGATAGTCTGGTGTTGCATGGAGATTCTCTGTCCCCTCCTTTTAGGATGGCCCCAAGTTGGGAGCACAGAAGCCTCAGAGTTCAAGATGTCCTGATGCCCTGGGAGAGGCACTCTGCGGAGTTTCCACACTGCTGCCTTCAGAGCACTGCCCATTTTCTTTGTACTCCTCAGTTCCTTAAAACTCCTTACAAACCCCAAATCTACATGGTAGACTATCTGAGGACTCACTGACCTGTTGCACAGGCTCAGGGCTGTATGTGTGAGTACCTTGACAGGAAAGTTTCCATGTGAAGTGTGCAGCCTCCCACAAGCTCTCCGGCCTCCAGCTCTGCTCGGCTCTCTCTCCCATCCCTACAGCCTCCCCTTGGGCAGGGCTGCCCTATGGAGACAGCCCCAGGTTGTGCACCTGGCTCTGGCTACTGTTATTGCCTGGTCCCCAGAAACAGATGTCTCCTGGATGTCGCCACCCTCAGTCCCCTCATGATGTCCTCATTTCTGTTGAAGGTTTAGAGGCCCAGCCAGCAGCCTCGAAGCCTCACTGACTCAAAGAGCCTCAGAATTCTGCAGGTCTCCTCACTGGAATGCCCTCTTTACCATCCCCCTGCAGTCCTTGTGTTGGGACTTACCACAGAAGGCATCCTCCAGTAGCTACCTCTGTCCCCTTGTTGTAGGCTACTACATTAGTTAGAAATATTATAGGCAGTCTGGTAAGGCTAGGCCCTTGAAGGAGCCAGTTTAGAAGAGGTTGTCTTGCAACCTTGGGAGAGACAGGCACCTCTAGCTGAAAGCCAGTCCTCAAGACAAAAGATGAAAACAAATACTTGCCTAAGGGTAAACCTCAGTGATTGATATTCTAAATAGATATTTCTCACCTTGAGGAAGAGTCACTAACTGAATCTCACGCCCCCAGCAAAAGCCCTGTTCCGCTGCATTCATGACCACTTGCTTGCCTTTGTGACTTGCTTCCCTATTTGATCCTGATTTAACCAATTTTACCTGAGCAATTATGCTTGTAATTTTTTTGATTGACCATAGTTTTGTCCTACCTCATGCCTACCTTGGGCCTCCCTCATGTTGTGGATTTGCTCTATAAATATCCCTGGAAAAGGCAATTTCCTTGGGAACCCCTCTGTTTTCTTCCTTACCACCCCTGCTGCTTTCTTCCCTCAAAAAGTATATTTTGCTCTTGACCTCCTTCATTCCTAAAATTCATTCTTCGATTTTAGAGAACACGAACTTGTAACAGACATCTAGCAGACTGGGAGTTTTTGTCCCCTAAATCATTCTGACACCTCACCTCCACCATCCTCAGCTTCCCTCTGCAAGGTTGACCGTCCTCTGCAAGCCCTCTGAGAAAACCCTGCCCACCTTTCATGACCCCAAACCCACCCAGCCACCGTTCCAACCTTCTCTTCTGTCATGCTGCATTGCAAAGCCTCAATGCTACGACTGTCCCCAGCCACACTCTGAACATTTTTCTCACACACCTAGTTTCTGCATTAACACCACTTGGCACTTCCCCCACTCCCCATAATCTGCCTATTCAGCACTCCCTGGAACAGATTCCAGGCTACCCCAGCTACAACTTTTCTTGAGTTGCAAACAACTGTCCCTACTCCCCTGGAATCTGTCATTCACTTCCCATGTGTCTACTACCGTGCATATCTCAGGGTAATAATGTTTAAAGTCCTAAAGAGGTGTCAGTTTCCAGATCTCCCTAGTGTCCTATACCAAGGCCTCCATATACCAGCTCACTTGCACATGCAAAAAACACTTCCCCTTCCTCAAAACACTACCTCCTAGATCATTGTTGCAGTTGATAAGCACATTTATGAAGTTCAAGATGAATGGTGGCCTTCAGGACAGCTGGTGCCAAATTGCCTCAGCACTGGGGTCCCAGAAGTGGATTGCTTCTCCCTGCTATAGATGCTAAGTTCAAGCTCCTGGATTGCAACTCTCAGGTAGAAACCTTGTCTCTTTGTAGCTCAAAACCAAAGCACTTTTGATTTGTAAAACCAGACCTCCTTGAAAGAAATTTCTCTGGGACTTCCACAAGATGAGTTTTATACACAAGAGCCAGGCTGGAGCTTTAGTTCATGCTATGAAATCTAGCTGGTGGAGAGCAGATGGAGAATATGGGGTGGTAACCCCAACCCAAATTAGGAGGTACCAGTAAGCAGTAAGAAAGGAGAACACGGAGAATCAGGAATGCTCTCTCAGCTTTGCCTTCATTCCCTACGTGACTCCCTATGAAAATATCAACAGATGAGAAGCTTAATGATATTATTACCCTATAACAGAGGCAGTTGAGCTTAACCTCACTATCTGTC
>NDGM010976231.1:0-10107 GCA_002564305.1 Octomys mimax | reverse complement strand
CCCTGGTGGGCTGAGCTGGCCACACACACACACACACACACGCACACACACACACACAATAAATAAATAAAATTAAAAAAAAAAATACTTATTTACTTGGTCATGGTTTGGTTCCCTTGGTTCCTTGGTCACTGAATGTCTCAACCATTTACATTATCTTTCCCTATACCTGTCCACAGTCTCCTGTATGCCATGATGCCTGTTGCATTCTATAAAGCTCTGGCTACTTCAGTTGCTTACAGCCCAATGGTGGTTGCATTGCTTATTAGAGCAGTTCATCCAGCAGACCATCCAGAACCTTCCTCCAATTATGTTTCCATCATTGTCTACCATTGTTCCTTACAACAAACGCTTTAATCGGGATAAATATGTGACAAATTTCCCTAAATTCCCAATCTCCCTGCTGTTGTGCATCCATGTACCTTAGTTACTTTCCTCTTCTGGCTGAGACAAAATCCCAACACTCAAAGTTAAAGGGTGAAAGGTTGATTTAGCTCACAGTTTGTAGAGGTTTCATGGAAACATTCTATTTATCTCCATGTCTCCTTCTCGCTTCCTCCCTGCATCCCTCTCCACTCAATGCACACATTTAAAATGGACTTTCCAGCTTCTACCTCAAATAACACAACCCCCTCCTCAACCTTCTAGAAAGCAATGATTCCGCTGGTTCTTCCATAGCAAATCCCTCAGACTCTACTGCTCCTCCCAGTTGGCAGCAGTCTTAGTTATGTGTTCTTAATGGCTTGCATGGTGATTCCATAGCTCTCCTCTTTCAGTGTGCAACTGATTGCCTAACACAGAAGGAAAGCTCAGCGGAGGCTTTCACAAAGGACCATAGACATGAATACAAGTGAGGAGTAACAGGGAAAATCTGAAACATCAAATACTCCAAAAATAATCTATCTGTAGCTTTGGAATGTATTTTATGCACACATTCAATAACATCAAACACAAAACTTCAAAGTAGTGCAGCCAGCCTGTGCAGGTCCCCACTGGGTGGGGTGGCTGGGAGAAAGGGTGGGGAACCTGACAGGAAGGGAGAAGCCTTTCACTGGCCAGCTACCCTTCCCAGCCCCTGTAGTTGTCTACAAATCCAAAGGGCGTAGAGCGCAAGAGTACAGGGGTGGGTATTTAATCAACAATTATAATAACTTAGAAATGTAAAGGCTAAGTGAATAGTAAGTGGTAATAATACAGAAAGAATTGCCTTCCATTGTCTTCTTTAATGATGTAAGTGGCATATTCTTTTTAATCTAAAATCGGTTCAAAAAACAGTAGCCGGAAGTGTAACACAGAGGTACAAGCGGTGATCTACACAACCTAGTCAGCATTCTGCATGCAATTATAAGCCGGCCATCAACCCCGAAAACAAATTACAGCAACTAATGACAGGGAACTATAATCAAAATGTTTTTAGAAAATTGCTTGGAAACAACATTGTCAACAAAGACCACTCAAATGTAGCTGCAAACAGCTTAAATCATAGAAGAGCCCAGTGACCTATGCCCAAAGTGACAAAAAAGAAGATGTGAAACACATCAAAGGTCCCAAGTCACTGTCTTCTAAGTGACTGTGTAGCATTGTTTTTAACCTCGGTCTTTCTGGGTCATTCGGAATGTGGTGGCCATGCAAGTGCCCTTGACCAGAATGTTGCTTAGCAGGCCTTATCCTGGTTCATGCCTCTGCTCTTGATAAGTCTTCCTTTCCCCTCCACGCCTTTGCATTTTTTGGTTATCTTTGGCATTCTTTTTTTATTTTCTTTCTTTCTTTCTTTTTTTTTTTTTTTTGAAAAATATGTGCCTTTCTTGGAAGAAATCCACTAACACAAACAACCTGCAAAGTTTCCAAACAGCCCAGACTGCTGTGATGCTCGCGCGGCTCAGCCATCTCTCAGGACCCGCAGCGCTGGCAGAGATGGGGGGTGGGGGGGGCTTGTTGATACTGACAGAAACTGACATTTCCAGAGCTGCCTTTGAAGTCCCCAGAGACTGATGCAGCTCAAGTCTGTGCTACGTGGGAGTGGGGCGAGGAGGCCCAGGAGAAGGAACCCAAAGGAGAATGCAGGCGCGGAGGTGAAAAGTTGTTCTCGGGGTGCTTTATTAGCAGCAGGGCAAAAGGAGGGAAACTGTAGAAGGTTGTACCTCGAAACTCCCACACTCTTTCCAGAAAAGCTGCCTGTAAGAGAGGAGGGAGCAGTTGCTTTTGATAATCTAGGGCTGATTTTTTTCTTCTCCTTCCCCTTCTTCCTCCTCCTTGTGTTCCTCCTCCTCTTCCTCTACCCCTGCCCCTGCCCTTCTCCCTCCCCCTGCCCTCCCCCTCCCCTCTTTCTCCTCCTTCTTTTTCTCCTTCTCCTTCTTCTTCTTGAGGCAGGGTTTTGCTATATAGTTCACGCTGGGCTCAAACTCATGGCAATTCTCCTGTCCCAGCTTCACAAGTGCTGTGATTATAGATGTGTACTACCATAGCGGTCTCTATTTGTTTGTTTTTAGGAAAAGCAGGTATGAAAAATACATTTTGAAAATAAATCATATTATGTGGAAATCCTTTCTAAGCTGAATCTATCACATGCTTCTGACTAAACAGCATCTCAAACAAAGTAAATGTCTTCATTATGGACTCCATCGTAATTAGAACTAGCAACCCCAGAAAATGCTGGAATGTAGTTGTACTCAGGGACCAATATTAAATCTTTTTCAAAATGTTTGGTTCACTTTGGGGTAGGCTTCTCTATTTGTGGACTTTCCTGGTAAACTAGCAAAGGTCACTTTTCCCAACCTCAAGCACTTTTCTATTTCTGACTTTGCAGGTCCTACGATTTAGCATTTCTGGCTTGTTACAATCCTGGTAAGAATGAGTCTGGCTGTGAGAGGCTGAGAGGAACGTGTGTGGCCTTTGACATTCCTTTTGCTTAGTCGAACCCTTTGACCTTGACCTTTAACTGTTTTTGAAGGGAGAGTCAAGCTGACCAGTAAAACAGGGTATCAGTGAAGTCAATAAAAATTGAATTTAAGCATATAATGTAGGTATCCAATGTTTTTAAGAGATGTTCAGGTTATGCATAACTTCCTTCATCCCCACTTTTTGGCTTAAGGTTTCGTATTTTTCAGGATTATCTGATATCTTTAATATATTTAATTAATTTAATTTGTAAGTTTACCCCTATTAGAATAAGTATAATTATTCTATGAGAACAGAAATACCCTCAGCAAGAGCCTTGTTCTTCTACCCTGGCACGCCAGGCTTTGCATCGTGGTACGCTGCTTCTGTCTTCTATAAAGGCATTTGCAAACAGTTTGCTGCTGTCTTCTCAAGCTGACATCTGTTTCTTCTGCACACTGTCTCATAATTCTTTTCTTTGCTGTGTCTTCCTCACCGCCCTTTTAACGCCTACAGAATACTCCACTGAATAGCTATCTGACCATTACTTGTGCATCTTCTCATTATAAGACTCTCAGATGATTTTCTAATTTTTACTGTTAATAATAACCCTACAATGAAGAGCTTCCTAGACCTAGTTTTTGTTTGATCGCTTGTCTGGAGATTATTTCCCAGAAGTAAAATTACCCGGAAAAAGTCTATGACAATTTAGAAGCAAGTCTTTAGAAAGGAAAATGGTAGACAACATGGTGGCACATGACTATAATCCCAGCACTCAGGAGGCTAAGGCACAAGGGTCATTGTGAGTTCCAGGCCAGCCTGGGCTACAAAGTGAGCTCAAAGCCAGCTTGAACTGCATAGCAAAACCCTATCTCAAAAAGACAAGAAGAAAAAGAAAGAAAATTGAAAAAGATCTAAGTAATTATATAGGGAAGGGAGTAAAGGAGATAATGTATTTCAATATTTAAGAATTTTAGGTGATTATGGGGAAAAACACTTCAGATCTATGAAACACAGATTCTTCACCTGGAAAAGTGGGTAGTGACCAGAACGACGTGTTCTAAGGTCATTCAATATATCTGAAGCATCCAAACAAAGGCAGAAAGTAACAACTGGACAGCGGTGGAACCACCTGTGCACGGCCACAGACTCCAGGCAGGTGCAGCTGCTGAGCACCTGGAATGGGGCTCATGAGAATCCAGGAGCTCTCTGCATCTCACATTAGATTTCTAAGACTGTATGCAAGAAGGTTATCAATTATTCAATATTGTTATGTTGGTTTCAGGTAGAAATAATTATAGTTGCATTGGATTATCAAAAAAAAAAAAAAAAAAGAAAGAAAGAAAAAGAAATATGTTGGCTATATAGCGGTATCTTTTGGCCCTTAAATTTATTTCTTATTTAATGGGAAGGAAATATGATAGTTATCAAAATTTAAAAATATGAAATACTATTCAAAATATGTAAGCAGGGCAAGGAGACCCTGGGGGTTGGAGAAGAAATGGAAAACAACCTGGTTTCTCTGAGCCCCAGGAAGGAAGAAATTGCAATGCTGAAAAGAGTTTCATATATTACATTAGCAGAGAATTTTAGTCTTCCTCAGTGGCTGAGAGAGACAAGGGCTCAGGATGACGAAAGAGAAGTGGGTGGGAAGAAAGTGAAGCCTCGTCACATGCCCAGGAGAGAGGGGCCAGGAGAACTTCCCTGGGTCACAGAGAGGCTGAACTCATTGGGGCAGAGATGTCTTTACTCAGTTTGAGCTTCTGCCTACTCTGGTATAAACTTTTAATTCCCAAGTCTTCAGGAAAAGGCAGGCACTCCTAAGAGCTCGTGTCAGTGAGATATAGAGGTTGAGACTATCACTGGTCATGGGGTGGAGAGTGGGGAGTGGAGCAAGCTCAGGGAGCCAGAGGCAGAGCTCTCAACACAGGATCCAGAGGTTGAGGGGATGGAACACAAAACCATGAAGCTCCTGAGAATCCTCCCAGATACCAGGGAGAATCCAGAGGTCACCACAGCCTGTGCTCAGGCTCTTGTGGATATTAATGTAGTAGGACTCGAAGACCCTGTGCATGCACAGGACCTCAGGCAGCAGGCTTGGGAGTCTCACTTTATAGGATTGAAAGGAACATTTTAACAGCTATTGCATGCACCCCAGGATTTTATTTCCAAAGCATGGTCACTGTGGTGGCTTCTTGACCCATGTACACATTACAATTTTCTATGGATAGCATGTGTGCCTTTAAAATTTCTATCTTCTGTTCTTCTGTAAAGGGCATGTGGCTCCTGCTTGGTGGCCCTTCACATGTGAACTGTGTCTTGTGAAGTGTGACTTGCCAGTGGTCATACCATAGACCGGATGTTCCTGCTCTCCCAACAGCCTGGTACTTGTTGCACAAATGAGAGGCAGACTCTGCTCTCGAAGAGCTAACAGATAGGAAGTTGATGACTTGGTGTTTGAAATGGCTGCAGTGAGACCTCTGCCATTAGTCGTTGCAAGCCAATGAGTTGTTTTCGCTCAGGCAGGACATCAGGAATATTGCCCCAGTGCACACAGGCATATCCAAGTATGTATGCACACAGATACGCCCACAGATGTGCACGAGCCAAGGCTACAGCAGGCCCTGAGGGCGCCTCCCTAGACTGAGAGGGACTGGGCCAGGACGTGACTCTCAGGCTCTGCTGCGTTCCTTTACCAGGACCTGTGCTGTTTCCCATGGCAACAAGGGCCTTGAAGCCCATGGACTAAGGTGGTGGGAAAAGCGCATGCGAATCATGGGCAACAGCTAATAGAAACCCGGGGAAATGTGTGTGGTGCTCCTGAAGGCAGGGACTGCCAAGGCTCGCAGGAGTGACCACCTGAGGCACAGGACCACAGTGAGCTGTTTCTATCATTGGAAACTCTAAAAGTTTCGCTATCTCTGGCCTAGGAGAATCAATGACAAAAAAATGGAGGCTGAACACAGAGTTTAGAGAAAAAATGGCTAATCTCTCAGTGACCAAGTGCCCACACTATCACCCAAAACCTGCTTATTTATTGCAAAGTGGGAATCCTGCAATTACACCTGAACGCTGAGGTTCTAGTTTAGGAAAACCAGTCTATATGCTTGGTTTTCATGCCACCAGAGAGAGGTCTGTGTGCCCGCTGCAGCACACGTGCCGTTCGTTTGCCACCACTAGTTTAGAGCAGCCCAGGGACGTGGAGGGAGGATGGGGTGGGATGGGCACTCGAATAAGACTGAGGTTTAGCCAGAACAAAGTAAGGAAGCTGGGACCCTAGATTATGTAGAATGAGCTGTCTCCAATAATACAGTAGCTGCCATTTACAGAGTTTTACTACATGGCAGACGCTGCTTTAGGTTCTTAATGCCATTTAAAAATACATCATGATATATAACAATTCTAAAATTTTGTCTCACTCAGAGATCCATAGCTGGCAGACTACAAATGTGAATTTAGCTCTCTCTGAAGCCAAAGCTAGGCTTTTCCTATTACATTAATTTTTGACCTTCTTGGGTCACTGTCATACTTGAGAGTTTGATAAAAAGCTAGGGGCAAATGGATGCTACCAGAAAAATGCAGATGTGTACAGAGGTGAGAAAATACAGGCAAACAATGTTAGTGCTATTGCCTTTTGACCCCATGCCGTGCTTACCACGATGCGAAGGGAGAGCTACTGCATGATCTGCATGTTCTTAAAGGTCCTACCGCCAAATCTGTGTGGAGATGTGTTTAATCATGAAGACCCCCAATACGCAGAACTTCCTTCTTGAAATACATTGGGGTTTTTTCTTGATTAAAAATGATCTTTTTATTCCTGGCTTTTTTAGACAGGCTTTATGCTACCCACAAGGCATTCTCAGCCCCAACCCTCTGCACAGGGGTTAATCATGTGCCAGTTGCATGGCCTTTCCCAGGCCTTGATCTCATGTACACAGACCTGCCCTGTGATCTTGAGTCTTCCTCTGCGGCCCCCCTCAGCTCTGCCGTGATTCCATCATTTTGCGAGATGCCCTGCACCATTCTTTGCCTCTGTTTCGCTTCCCAACCCAAAACGTGTCTAAAAAGCCAGATAAGGCTCCACGTAGAAAAATTTGTCTTACAATGCAATTTTCTTCCATGAGACCAAAACAATATTAAAAATTGTGTGGGAATTAAAATGCAGTGTACAACTTAGAAATGACATGCTTTTCTTCTGGATGCCCATGACTCCAAAGCTTACAAGAGAGGAATCTGTGTAAGTGATACAAAATTGTTAGGGTGTATGTTGTTGTGAAACAATTGTGTCCATTATGGAATAGTTGGAAAATGAGAGAAATACACAAAGAAAGAAAATTAACTTCAATTTTGTCACCAGAGATAATCCCTATCAACTTTTGTTAATAGAATATCTGCCCCATCTTTCCCTTGCATATGTGTGTACCTGCACATACGTGTAACTGCACAAACACAATTAAATGGTCTTAACATAGTGTCTATTTGCATATATTTTCAAAACCAACCATGTTTTTATATTTATTGACTTAAGAAAGGCAAGACTATAATAATACAAAGAGGATTAGATAATACTAACATGAATGACTGCAACATTATGCAAGATTCTTTAAGATATAGATACTACTATAATATCAGGTCTGGATGTTGAAGCTTTTTATTTAATAAAAATAGTGTAAAAGCAATAATTCCATGAATCTGTTTTGACAATGTTTTTCTCTATTTGAATCATATGACCACACACCCTGGGAGTTTGGAAGAAAAATAAAATAAATTTAATGAGATTCAGGTCACAAGGAAAACAAAGAATTCAAGAATAATCTGCTGAGTTTCACACTGTCATGCTTACAACTTTACAGCAAACCTTCAGGATGCAGTTGTGACATTTCCAGATGGGAGAGCGAGCTCTAAACCCTCCTCCTGTTTTGTTTCACTGATGTTTAAAGAATGTTGGTGGTCTTGTAAGAGAACCTGGAGAGGGAAGCTCGTCCACATCAGGGGATAGTCCAGAGAAGGATAACGGGATTTCCTTTGTCTACCAGAAAATATAGCTGCTCAGCTGAGATTAAGCTTTTCTTGCAAAAGATAATTTCTTATTGTAAAAACAGAAAATACTAAAAATTGAATTTTAAAATTATACTTTCCATGTGTTGATATATTTTATATGTACTATAATAATTCTGTAGATCTAGGCATGCTTAATAAATAGGTGTGTGCATAGTGGAGGTTCACTGGACATTCCCACAAACATGGCGTGGAGGTACATACCTGTGACCCCGGAAGGTTGAGACAGGAGAAGTGTTCCAAGATTGAGGCCCACATAGACAACTTTGCAAGATCTGTCTAATAAAACAAAATCAATAAAGGAGGCTGGGGGTGTAGCTCAGTGGTAGAGTCCCTTCCTTGTATGTGTGAGGCCCTTGGTGCAATCCCCAGGGCAGCCAAAAAATTGTGTATATAGGTGCTAACTGAATATTCATGAATATGTGTGTGCGCTTCAGGAGTAGAGTGGACAGGCAAAACATCTGGAAACCATAAGGTATCTTCCCTCAAAATCACTTCTCTACTGGAGCCTGAAAGAGAGTGATGGGGAATCATATCTTCCCTGGAAAACGGTGTTTACGATTGCTTTCTCTGTATGTTGTTCTGACAACAAAGCCAATTTCAGAGTGAAGCCTGGGTAAGGACCAGGACTCCGCCTCCCACTTCTTCCCCTTGCTAAATGAGAATAGATTTCTTTACTTTCTCATCATGGCACTGTTCTGAGCATTGTGAGCCTCACATGGATTAATACCTAGTCTAGGGATGGGAGCATAACAAAGTCTTAGAGCATTTGTCTAGCATGCAAAAGGCCCCAGGTTCAATTACCAGTATTGGAAACAAAAGACATTGGTCCAGATAATGACAAATAACTCAAGTAAAATAATTCAAGAGTGTACTGAGAATATGCGCAGGCGCTGCAGGATGCAGAAGGAACTCAGAATTCAGACTGCAGGTGCCAAGGAGGAGGTTTCCAAGTGGAAGAGATGCCCAGAGGCAAGACACTGGGCAGTTCTGGGTAAGAAAGTGAGCAGTGTCCTGGAGGTATGGAAGGAATTGGATCTGCCTGTCGGGAAACCAAATAGTTAAACAGGCAGGGTCCTGTGGTGCCACAATTACAGAGCTGTAGAGGGGTCGTAAACATTCCCAGGATCATGGCAGAGTCAGAGCAACTTCTCTGTACCACAGTTATCTCCATCTTTGTTCGATACACAAAGAAACTGAGGCTTGGAATAGGCCTGACTCTCATTGTGGACCTGGCTTCCAAGGCCACATCTTGTAATCTTAATTTTCAACACAAGTGATAAACAAAAATGCAGCCTCTGGCACTTACCTTTGTGATTGGCTAGTTTTTTGCAGCCTCTGGTGCCTGCTCCTGTGATTGGTTAGCTGTCACGTGGTTGAGACAAGGATGCTCGCAGCAACAAATAAAATTTCACAGCAGTACCATCGGTCGTGTTATGCCTTGGAAAACTTCCTGGAGAGCTCCCCGCTGCACCTCTTACGGCGCCAGCCACAGGCAAGGGACCCTGGACACCTTAGTGACTCTTGTGTCTGAAGAGTCCATTGGCCCCACCAGGCTCCTCTCAATGCAAATGAAATAAACCAGTTCTTATTTCATTGTGGGGTATGGGAGGCTATTACTTTCAGATTCAATCAAAGAAGCTGATTGGAAGTTGATGAGAAGAAACAGACACACAGATACATTTGAGACAAATTTATGTCCCCTAATTATGGATTTAGTTTGGTTTTTTTTTTTTTTATTAAATTCAGGATCTTTGGATTTCTATTTGACAGCCACCTCCTGTTCATAGTATTGAGAGTGCTGCAAAAGTTCACAGGGCTTGAGATGCAATTCAAGTTCAAATCATTTTCCTACTCTGTGTGTGTATGTGTGTGTGTGTGTGTGTGTGTGTGTGTGTGTGTGTGTGTATGCTCTTGGGATTGAACCCAGGGCCTCTACATGTTAAGCATTCTTTCTACCACTGAGCTATACCACCTGCCACTATACTTTATTCAATAAATTTCCAGATTTTCATCTGTAACACAAGAACATGAACTTTAGTTTGCACCGTTGTTGGGAAAAATTAAAGATAAACTATATGTAAGTCCATATCCCACAATAGGCATGCAATGAACTGGCTATCATTGTTATTTCCTGTTTTAATTTTAACTCTTGTACTTTTTTTTTTTTTT
>NDGM010976224.1:0-14014 GCA_002564305.1 Octomys mimax | reverse complement strand
CTTCTCTGGCAAGCACAAGGGTCTGAGTTCAATCCCCGGTTCTGGAAAAAAAGGAAAAGAAAAGTGCTCAGTGAGCTGTCACACAGAGGGTATTTTAATAAAGAAGGTAGAAGAAGCCTTTGAAAGGCAAGTGTTGATTGCAAAGCATGCAGAGAAAAATTTTAAAAATAAAGCAGGGCCTATGTCTGAATGATTGGTAATGTTACTTGAAAACTAGAAATGTAAGGGCTGGCATGAAGAACTTTATTCATGTTGATCTGTTCATCAGTTAGCTGTATTTACAAGTCATCCCAAATACCTTTTGGATGGGCTGTGAGAAATTTACGCAGAAAAAGTGCTACTGTGACTTTGCCAATAAATCATGTATTTCACCATGTGCTAATGATTTTTTTTCCAGAAAAGAATACATTGTGACCTCAATAAACTTTTATATGTCAAAATAATGAAACAGAACCTTATTTTCTGGTGCCAACTTTCCATAAAATCACTCTTTAAAAAATATTAATCTCACTGCAGCATGTAGAATTTTACACTCAGCTTCAGAATAGGTCTGGCACTACACATCTTTATAAAGTGAAAAGACTTTGAATAGATTCAAGATTTAAATGCCACAGTTTGTATCTGTACCTCTGACTTCTTGTCTTAAAAATATATATAGCCCATGCTCATTGCCATGTCACATCACACAACCACACCTTAAATAACAACAGTTGGCTGATAGTACGAACGCCTTTGTGACACCTTCTACCGTGGATATTTTTATAGGTCTGTGATGTGAAGACAGAAAAGAGGTGCATGCTTTTTCTGTTGTTCAGTAATAGCTGGAGTAGCCCTAAAACTTACAAAAGTTAATAGCACTGCATTTAAAAATTCTCAAGTGTCAATGCTCAGACTGGTTAATTTGTTTTCAGCATATGGTAGTCCTAGTTAAGTGGTAAGGGTTGGTTCAAATTTCAGCCTTGCCTACTAACAACTAAATTACCTTCCATGTAGCTTTTAACTGTTCTCTGCCTGGACTTTTTTTATGCTGACAACAATGGCAATAACAACATCTATATCATATGCTCCTGTGAATCAATATTTTTAATGTTCTGTAAAAAGAAAATGCTACAAGTTCTTGGTGTGGTTGCCATCATTTTACATGTAAATAGAAGGATGCAGAGATGAAAAGAAGACTTACATTTTAGAGTGGGAGGAAAAGAACAATTTGTAAGGAAAAAACACAGATATAGATATTGAATGAACATGTAAACCTATTTTTTTGTGTGTTTGTGTGGCTGGCTCAACGTGCCCTGCCCTGGGGATAGGGCTGGCATGGCATGTGGCGTTGGGCAGGGATCAAACCACGGTCCTTGCACTTGCCTAACCTTGCTTAAGCCTGCCTAACAGGCGCTTTAGACCACTGAGCTATCTCGCTGGCCTCCAAACCATTTCATTTTTGCAAATAATTAAACGTCTTCCTGTCCAGGATTCTTCTGAACAATGACTTTAGGTTAGGAGTACTCTACCTCAAGGCATGAGAAACAGAAGTAGGAGAATAATGTCAGTGCAAATAGTGGAGTAAGGACTTGCATTGCGCTGCTCCATTGTGAAAGCCAAGAACATACTGGCAAAAATTGTGAGGACCAACTTTTTCAGTAGTTTGAAATCCAGTCCTTACAGCAATTTAAGAAGAGGCTACTTGATGAGCCACCTGAATAGGAGAAAGATCATCAGGCTCTGTGAAGTTTGAACATGTCTTCTCCTGTCACTCTTCTTAATTCTAGGATATCCTTTAAAGCTCACAATCTCACAGAATAGTATTGAAAATGTAAGCCTGGCAGGCATTACAGAGAAAATAACAGGCTTGTAGTTCCCCAATAAACGTTAACCTTGGAGAACTGTCAAAGTTTGAGCTGCCTCATTATTTTCTGGAAATCACAAGCACTTATCCTTAGTGTAAACAACCTTTTCCTTGCAAATATCTGTCAAGATCAATAATGACTATTTAGCATGATTAAACAGTAATTGATACCCTCTTTAGCGATATGAGTTGGAGTAAAAAAGTTGACCAAAAAACTCCCAAGAAAAATTTGGAGAATGAGAATGAGTAGAGAGCTTTGTAGAGGTCCAACCAGTCCTGCAAATCTAGAAGACTTCACAGATCAGCTAAACTGTGTATATGTCCAGGAAAAGAAGGCCTCAGTGATCCCTTATGTCTCACTTGAGGTGCTACAAAGAGAGGCTTTAAAAGCTAATGCAGAATTACAGCCTGCCTGCCCATATCAATCAGTTTTCTAGACATCATGCTGAAGGGTGTGGAGGAGCAAATTGCTTAGTGCACGGTGGCCCGAAAGCAGGGTAGAGGAAGAGTGCCAGGGAGGAAGGAAGAGACCAGACAAATATCTAAATCAAATGTGTTAGATATTTTTAGGAAGCCATGTAGCAAGGATTAAAAAGAGTAGGAGAATTGTAGTTCACCAAGTAGAGAATAGTACTAAATATAAAGAATGAAAAAAAGTAAAATAGGCCACACCTCCACAACTCACAGAGATACACGTAGAAGTGTGCCTCTTCAGTCCTGGGGGCAGATCCCAAAAGCAATCAAATAGGAACTGTATCCTCACCACCACCCTGCCTGCATGTTTAAGGTCTTTTGTTACCTTAAACACAAAGTCCTTGTGCAAAAGCTACAACTCTTACTGATTTAAGGGAGTCTGTCCAATCACTGCCTGACTACTAACCTAAGTGGAGATGTGATTGGATCCACATGAAAAAGTCTTTAAATGAAGTATCCACTTAAAGATTTTCAGAATAAGGTAGTGATATGGAAAACTATTAATAAAGGATTGTTATACTTATAAAGAAGAAATTCACTAGGTAAACAGAGACAAAAACTCCCAAAGAAGAGCTGGCAAGATAACTCAGCAGACTAAGTGCCTGCCTAGGCAAGCACGGAGACCAGGGTTTGATCCCCAACACCACGTGCCCTTAAATGGTCTATTTCAAGTATAATTACAAGTACTTTGCAAAAAAGTAAAAATGTATGGCTAGTAGAAGAAGCAATCAACAGAATCTCTCACTGAGAAAGTACAGATGTTGAATTTTATAGACAAGTATTTATGAATCAAATGTGTTAGATATTTTTAGGATATATTTAGCCATATGGTAAGGATTAAAAAAAGTATGAGAATCATAATTCACCAGGTAAAGAATACCAATAAACATAAAGAATAAAAACAAGTAAAATAGAAATTGTGGAACTTGAGAAATAAATCAAATTTAGAAACTTGGTGGAGAACATCAGAAGCAGAGATGTGTTGACAGAATTATTGATTTTTTTTGAATTATTAAATTCAAGGTAGACCAACTGAGATTACTAAATCCAAGTAACAGAAAGATGGACAAAGAAAGAAAAACAAACTGATCCTATGAAGATTGAATGAACACCACTAGCTATATGCCACTGTCAAGCATACTTAAAATATTATGGAATTCCAGAAATAAAGGGGAGAAAGACAATTTCAAGAGGTAATGACTGAAAATATTTGATGAACATATAAATCTACACATTCAAGAAGCCAAATAAATTCTAAGCAAGACAAACTCAGAGATCCACTCCTAGACCAATCCCAGTCACACTTTTGAAAGCCACAGATAAAATTACATTTTTAAAAACAAAAAGAGAGGAAATAGCCCATTGTGTTACAGGTTCCTCAATAAAATTAATAGCTGACTTCTTCCCTGATACACTGGATGCAGAATGCTATAGAATTGGTACAAAGAAAGGACTGTCAAGCAGGAGTTATGCATCCAGCAAAAATGTTTGGTTTAGCAATGACTTTCTTTCTGAGTAATGAGGGTGGGGCAGGATTTGATAAGTATAATCTGTCGGGGCACTTTGTGTTTTCCTTTTTATTCTACTTGGTTGCCTTTTCCAGAGAGCCACATTCAGTGTCAAGTTATGCAAATAGAAAGCACTGATGCTACACCTTTGGGAACTGCCACCCAGGACTGCACTTGTTTTCTTTTCTGAAAACCTGCCATTGTGACTTTCAGTTAGAGACCCATGATGAAGACCACTGATTTATTTCTTTTCCATGGGCACCTCTAACAGCCTGGCCCTTCCATGAAATCCACTTTGTCAGTCCCGGAAGGCAACTGGCATGTCCGCCTGGGCTGTATCCTGGGAAATTCCTCCTGGGATATTCACTCTTTATTTTGAATCAGAGCAGCTCAAACAGCCCATCTAAATGAGATGTGAATTTCTGTGTTTGCTGGAGACATATAAATTTAATACAATATATTTATATTAAAAGGCCTCCCTTTTTATTCAACAGGATAGATAGCAGGGGGAAAATCCTGTCTGTGTGTCTCTGAGAATCTAGATGAGTGCTGAGAGTTAACTACTTATCAGTCCGATTATTTAAGTCCGGGATAACCAACAACTGCACATTTTTCATTAAGTTTTGTAAGAATATAACTGGAAATACAAAAGTGACAATTTTATCAAATTTATTCAGATCAAGAACTGACTATTTGGAATGACAGTTGCCCAAAGGACACTTGGGACTGTCAGTATGTAAACAAACACCCTGCCAGTGTGATGCTTGGGGGAAGCTGTTCGGTGGTTAATCCTCTTCAACTAGAGAAAAATCACCTACAACCTGGCACAAGAGATGGCTTTTATTTTGAGGAGGAACAGGGTGAACAAAGGAGGAAGAGGAAGAAAGTATTGTTAGATGGTAGAAGCTAGGCTGAAAAAGGAGAGCTTCTTGCTTGAATGGCCAGGGAGAAAGCCTACCTAGAAATAGAACTTTTTAGGCTGAAGGGAGTCATTCCCATAGCAGGCCTTCCCCTTACACACTTGTTTAATTGCTCTCCACATATGGACAAAGTCACTGGAGAAATCACCTTTCTATGTTCAGCACAGCACCCTCGGACATTTGAGGCCAGTTGATGTTATTTCTCAGAAGGTCAAAGAAGTGGCAGGGTAGTCACTTTCTTCCAGTGTCAGCCCCTCCAAGAGGAAGTGCCAAGACCATTGTGACAGCACAGAAACTAGAATTTCATAGCAGCCTGTTTATGGGAGTTTCTCTACTCCATGATTATTAACAAGCTGGTTTTCTCTAAGCCTTAAAATTAGAATACCGGGCCCAAGTTTATTTACAGTGCAGCATGTGTAGGCCTGAACCACACAGTGTGCCCAACAGGAAGTGTGTGTAGGTCATCACCATACTCCACAGGGAACATCGGCCACAAGGTGTTTAGACAGGGGAGCCCCTAGAAATGAGCACAACATCAACTTTGTCAGTAACTCCAAAACAGTAATATCTGGAAGCGATAAAAATGGCACTTGATAAAAGCTTCCCTTGTTAAATGTGGGCCACACATACTCTAAATAAAATATACCATTTAGGAAATGATTTGTGTTGATAAAACTTGATGGAGTTGTTTTTCCAAATGTCTTCTCCCTGCTGGGAATTTCACACTTTGGCAGGCTCTCCTCGGGCCTCCCCAGTTGCCAGTCTCCTTCTATGACCTGACCTGGTGTTGTTTATGTGGCTGTTTACACATGTCTCAACAGCCTTTGCAAAGGGTCTTTAATGACTTTCACTCCTGGCCTGTGCATAGCTCAAGGCAGAGCTCCAAAGGCTGCCACTGTTGTTGTGTTTATTTGTGCAGCACCCTCCCCAGCTCCCCTTACAGCCCTCAGAGAAGGCCTAGAAAGCACATTGCAGGCTTGTAGATAAGTTTCAAGAGTGAGGCTGTCATGATTAGCAAGGCGGTATAGTAGGCCGTTTAAACAGTTATAAACCCAACGTCTCTCATGGAGATTTAACTTAGAACATTCACCTCAGCACTGGTCTTACAAGTTGCTTGAAAAATATTGCAGCAATGTCCAAACTGCAGAGATTATCATTACTGTTTTTGGGGCTGGGTTACCTCATCTGTTAATTGGAAAGAGTGAACAATACAACTACAATGATTCAACCATCTCAAACAGACTGAGCTAAGGGGCTTCCCTGTAATCTCAGACAAGTAGTCTATATGACTACACATTAAGAAAAATGGGAAATTTCTCCCTGCAGATGTCTTCAAAAGTGACCAGTATGGAAAATGCATCTGAATTTAGGCTAGATTGATCTGTTAGAGTGTGACTAGAATAACTTACTATCAAAATATATAATCAAGCAGTGTAGATTGTGTAGCATGATATTTTAATCTGTGCACTGCTAGCTTTTTCTTTCTATTTTGCTGAGACAATTAAAATAGTGAAGAAGTCAGGAATTATGAAATGAATGGAGCAGAGCCACAAAAGATGAAGAGCATCTTAGTGGGCAAAACAAGATGGGAAGAAAAGAACTCAATGTGTGATGTGCTGGGCTCCATACCCACATGAGAGAGTGGTGCTGTTGTGTTGCAGCATTGATGCAGGGATGAACAGGGAACAGATGAAATCAACTGCACTCATATCAGCAAAATCCTGATAGCAGAAGATGAGCCACTTATAGAAACAGAAAGAAAAATATCAAAGCTGACACCTTTGGCATTAATGTCAAATGCTTCTTATTTTGAAGCAAAAGGAAGATATGTTGGGATCACATGACATTTAAAAAGATAGTTACTGGTTATTGTAGCAAAGAGACTCATATAACTGAAAGATTCATGACTGTTTTAGGAATGGAGAGAGTGTTGAAAGAAAATGAATGCAAATACGCAAATCTCTCCATTTCTCATATCTATTAGTAGAGTACTATCCTCTCTGACAATTTATTTCTAAAATTCTCACCTTACAGTAGATGGCTGAGTTTCTTGAAATGATGATCTGAGGTTGATAGGCATCACTTTTGTATACATTTCCATATCAGTCTTCTGCTCATGTCACCTATTAAGTGTCTACTATGGTGAAAAACAAAATGAATGGGGCATAACTACAGTATGTCTCTGCTTCAAAAGGCTGAAAGCCTAAAGTTAAGCAATGGTTGTTCATTTTCAATGCAATGGAAACTCTACTAGAAAAGATCGCATCTATTACCTTTTTCTCATTGATGAAAAATCTTTTTATACCAGTGTGGGAAACACATGCTCATTTGCATTCTGAATGCTGTATGGGTGATGCATGTAACTTCCTTTAAAAGAATTTTTGGCTGATATCTCCCAGATCGATGACTCTAGCTGTACTGGGATCTTTCTGTTGTTTGACTCCTCTCTTCTGGGGATCTTCTCTACCCTATCTTACTCTCTAGGCATTGCTGACCTTGTCATTACCAAAAACTTCACCTTTATTACTTCTTTCCAGAAGGATTTATCACTGCTGTGGAACAATGACTGCTGTGTATATTCCAAGTTTCACCTCTGTTTTCAAATTGGAAGTTTTATTACAACTAAACTGTCACTGCCTCATCATTGTACATGAGAAGCTGGGAGGGTAGACACAATCTTGTTGGACAATGAACAACTTTTGTACGCATATGCAGATACTACAGAAAAGACTTCCCTGTGTACTCTAGGGATGGGGGAGAATATGGAATGGATGTGTGTGTATGTGTGCATACACATGTATGCTAGTTTGTGTATCATTAACTTCGTGGACAAGTAAGTTAAAAAGAGATGAATGCTTAGGCAAAAAAATAAAATAACAGCAGTTTTGGTACAGAAAATTGTTGGATGGTTAAAGGTTTCACTAGAAATGTGAGCAAAACATGAGAGAAAATAAAAAGAATAATTAATGAGTCTAACAGTTGAAGAACAAGATTTCTAATAGAAAAATGGAGAGGAAAATTCTGAGGTCAATTTCTTCATGACCTTTAATTTTTCAAGTAAGAAAAATTCTGTATAACAGCTACTTATGCAAAGTTTATTTTTTCCCTCTGTCAATTCACTGTTACTCAAAGATGAAAGCTTTTGCAGTCTTTTAAAATTCTTCAGCTTCCTAAGAAAACTAGGCAAACTGCTTTATCAGTCAGCAAGAAATCAGGACGGTAAGTTTTAGGAATCAGGGCCCGCTGGATAACTCGGCGGACAAAGCAGCTGGTTTGGCAAGTACAGGGACCAGGGTTCAATCCCAGGTCCTGCAAGCCCCACCAGCCCCATCCATGGGGCAAGTTGAGCCAGTGACAGAGTCCAGGTGTGGTGGAACATGCCTGTAATCCCAGAACTGGGGAGGCTGAAAACAGGAGGATCACCATGAGTTCGATCTGTGTAGTGAGACCTTGTGCCAAATACACAAATGAAACAACAACACCTCAAAAGATTTAGGCAGCATTTTACTGACCTCAGGAAGACGGTTCAGTAAAGCTTTTATTATTAAGTTGAAGCTACTCCCTCTGCATGACAATTACTTGTGGACTTGTATTTTATGCCCATCATCAGCAAAAGGAGTAAACTTGTAAGTGGCACTATGTGAAAGAACAAACGTTGCAGTCATGGCTCGCTGCATTAAAAAACCCTTAGCTACTGGTAAAATCAAAATCATCTGATTAGTTTCTTAATTCTGAATTTTGAAATCATTTGACAGCTATTTATAAATCACTGTGATCAGTAAAAGAAATACATTACAGTTATACATTAAAATGAGCTTCATCACAGAAAATTTTCTTAGATTCACCTGATTGAAAGCAGTATCGGCCACAATTACAAGAATTTGGATTAGGGTAAAGAGACACATTCTTGGCTTATTTCTGTCCTGTCTGGCCTTTAAAATAATGTTGTTTTAAATCAAATAAGACCTTGAACCTGAAAGTACTTTGAAAACTAAAGCAGCGTTGTAAATTTAGTCACCTTTATTCATTGTTGTTAATGACCAATTTATATGTACGTCATATTTAGCCTGCACATTTCTCAGCTTCTTCTTATTTAAACTCCACAGTAGCTCTACTTAGGCTCCATGGTTGTATCCATGTTACAGATAGAATGACTTAGGATTAGTGAATTTTAGGAACTTGGTAAGAGGGCAAAATAGGTTACTGCTCTGATATCTGATTCCAAAGTCTCAGCTCTTACAGATTTGCCCTCAGGGTTTATAGACAATCCCATCCATGTGTCTCTTTTGCTCTCTTACCAATCTTCTTTGTCATCAATATGTTTCTACTGTTAGTTATCTGTCAGTGTATTTTCCTCCAATAATTAATGTGCACAGTAGCAGTGATGCAAAGCCATCAAAGGTACAGATAATTCTCAAAGCACAGGCTGAGAAGTGCTTTGATGGAGCTGGCTTCTTGGACTGGCAACCTGTGCAAGCACATGGTACCCTGCATCTGGAAGAACTCCTTGCTTGGCTTAATGCTCTGCTGTCGCTCCTTTGAAATGCTTGAAAAATATCAAACAAAGTAACCTACCTTCTTATTTCACTTTGAGCTCCATAAATGCTGAGGCAAGACCTGGTTTTGACAGGATTGCAAGTGGTATATATTAGGGTGAGAAAAGTTCTTGAAAGTTCTTTCTGAGTTTGTTCTAGAAGCTCAAGAATGATTTAATAAAAAAAAAACAAAAACAAAAAAACACCAGGAAGTTGATGTCCTCCCAAGGGCCAAGACACGAGGTCTGGCCTGGAGACAGTGATAAATCTGGTTAGAGTCAACACATTTCCCAACCAGGGAAAGGACCTGGGGAGAGCTGTGGGCTGAGGAAGGCACAGCAGCTCATCTGCATAGTTCACTGGGAAGAACCAGTGACAAGGTGGGCCAGGGGGATCCCCCTGCAGGAACCACATGGCCTCCAAGGCCGAAACTGATGGCAATGGAGTAGTGTCTCTATTCTGTGGATGTGTCTTTCACCCACCTTAGAACTGCATAACATTGACTTTGGTCAAGTCTTTGGGCACCAGTATGAAAAACAGGATGAAATAAACAGAAGATTCAGTTGCCGAAAGGCATGATTCTAAGTACCGAGCCACATTAAACCATTCAGTCCTCCCAACTATACTACAAGACAGGTACTGTAGAAAATATCAAATTTCTTCATTTTTCAGATGAGGAATCTGAAGCAAAAGGAGGTTAAATGACTGTTCAATATTATCCAATACACAAATAGTAGGGATAAGTTTTGAATTCATGCTGTTCATCTCTATAGTTTTTGCTCCTAGATACTTCACTGTATTGAATACTAACATTTCTGTTTAAAATTGAGTGGACTCTGTGGTCTGAAGTCACCACTACTTCAGACATGTTTCTCTCCTGTGTTCTGTCTTTAAGATGTGGAGGGGCTGTGGAGATAGCTCAGTGGTCTAAGTACCTTCCTGGAAAGCGCAAGGATCTGAGTTCGATGTCCGGTACCATGTCATGCCACCTGGAAACCTTGCATTGTGGCACATGCCTGTAATGCCAGCACTGGGGAGGCTGAGATAGGAGGATCTCAGCTGCATAGTGAGACCCTAGACCAAATAAATAAATAAATAAATAAAAATAAGATGTGGAAATAGTCCACACTCCTCCTATTGCTGCAGAGGCTATATTTTCCAAAGATGGACACCATCCTTCTACGCAGATATGAAATCTGTGTCTTCTTCTCCCATGAGCATGGGTAGCAATATGGTTATGGCAGAAGCAATGCTACCAGACTCAGAGGAAAAAGGCTCCCAGGAGCAATGCATCTCCCATCTGGTTCTCCTGGTATGCCAACTATTGAAATCTAGTCACTGTGTGGTGAGGAAAGAGAGAGACCACACGGAGATGTCTTTTATAGCAAGGTGTTGACGTCCACAGCCAACCTAAGGACACAGCTGGCAGCTAGCATTGCTCTCCAGACAAGGCGTTAAGAAGCCATCCAGGTGACGCCAGCCCCAGCCCTCAGTGTAACCGCACCTACAGAAGAGGCTCCTGCCAAAGATTGCCTCTGCAGGCCCACTTAGCCTCTGGGACTATGAAAGTTAGCTGTCGCATGATTGTTGTTATCTCAAGATACTAAATTGTGGCCTAGAAACTCTCTTCCAATTACTTGTTGCCATGGCACATCCTGGTGCTAGACCAAAACAAATCCATTATCTCTCTGGCACCAAAGTCAATGTTATTCTGATCCAGTCGATGAGAGATATACACAGAAAGGGGACAGAAAGCTGAGAAAACAGTTCTACCTCTGCTCCACAGACTTCAGGAGAGAGCTGAGGAACACATGGATGAAGATGAATTCAGGTGAGAGAAAAAAGGCAATGAGATCATTGTACAGCGCTGGATAATTGAAAGAGGCCCTTGTGCTTGTTATTTGTTCTGTCTGCATTGCTTTCTCTTTCTTCTTTCTCTCTGCAATGTTCCACAATAGACAGATGTTAAAGCCTTCTTCACTGCATCCACAGGCTCTCTCCATTCACATTACACCCTATTGTTTTGCGTTGTGTGTGACCATATGCCTTTTCTTCAGAGCAGGGGCTAGCAAATTGTTTCTTATGTTATTGCAAATAATCCCACTGTTGGGCATTTTATGTTGTATGTCTGTATTAGTGTTTTCTATTTATTATCTGATAAATATGGAGGAGTAGAAAGAACATATATAATTAAATTCTCTATGTTGTTGGTACACATCCTGGACCATTGAATTTGTCTCATAAATCTTGGAGTATGTTTCTGAGTGAGAAAATGCAGGCCGGTTCATCCCCAGTGGACCAAGTGTATTTCCATAAAAGAAAGAACCGTGGTAAGAGACTACATACAGTTTGGGTGCAACCCCAAGATGTAGTTCTAATGTTGAAATTGGAGTCCTCAGGTGCCAGTGGCAAAGACAAACTGTGTGGAGAACAAATGTACGCTGTTTGTAAACAGAGTTTGCAAAGATAAACCTGTTCACTTCCCATATGTGTTTCCCAGCTGGATCTCATAAGCAATTTCCCCAGGGTTCGGCCTTTAGCAAGCTGAGCCGTCCCCCCTGCAGATTAAGCCTTGCTGTGTTAATGCTTAGTACACCTCTAGATTAGGTTACAATGTGGAGGTTCCACATGCTGCTAGGAGGGGGGTTGCCTGGAAAAGGTGTAATAACCGGGATCCTTGCATGCCCTTGTTCAATTTCTTGCCTCCTACCAAGAGACATTACAGGCACTTCTGAACGTAACTACAAAAGTGATCTGTAGGTTCGTTGCTCTGACTCCCTTCTGGGTCAGCAGTGAAAAAGCTGCTCAAATACCAACTACCTGCACAAAAGTTACACATTCTTAGTTAACGGAAACAGAGCTGAACATGTTCTGTGACTCAGAGCAGCAGCAGTAGGTGTCAATAGGAAGATTAACAACCTTGGATCAATACAAAAATTCAGCAGCTTGTCTTGTCACCATGTGGGAGCTAAGACCTGTCTGGGTATAGAAAGGTGTTCACCTGGAAAGTGGGTGTTTTTTATAATTGGATATATCTGTAAGACTAAATTACTGGGCAGCCACAAATGCAGATGAAGTACCTCCTTAGGTACTAGGTATAGAGCTACCTTTGTAGTATCTAAGGTGACACAGCCATCCTAGTTTGTCTAGAGCTGAAGTTTCCTGAGATGTAGAATAATCAGTGGTAGAATTAGTAAAGTCCTAAGAAAATCTAGCAAAAGTTAGTCATATTGATAATTGCTGGTGACTTCACAAAGTTATATAAGAGAATGTTCTGGCATCAAAATATTGCCACAATATTTGGTTGAACACTATATACCAGCTCTGGCATATTTGTTGTATATTTCTCATCTCCATATATTTCTCTCTGTTGCCATATTACTGTTAAGTTAAACCAAATGAACTTGTTGGTAGCTGTTTTCACGCACTCACACCAAAAAGGAAAAAAAAAATCACTACAAAAAACCCCCAGCCTTTTTAGTGCTTCAAGCTATTTGTATTTACACTTATTTTCTTGGGCTTTGTGTTGGATATTTTATTTGTATTAATTTACTTAATTATCCTCACAACCTTTTCAGAGGGTTGTTACCCCATTTGATAAGATCAGAGGCTAACGGGTTAACTCAGCTATGACATAGGAGCAACAGATTACAAGCTATGTTTTCATTACCCATCAAAGGCCAAATGTCTGTAGTTCCTATCACAAATTTGTAAGATAAGGATAACCGCTCTCATTTTCTAGATTAATAAGATGACATGCAGTGAGATTATCTGATGTACGCAAAACTCAGGGCTCTTTTTGAGCACATCTTAGTTCATGCTTTCCTTCACCAAGCTGACTTTCCGAGAGCGTGTTGACTGAGAAGTGACTTTGATTTCCATGCATACGTTTTTCAAGATTTCACTGTGAAAAAAAATTCAATCACATGGAAGAATTGAACTATACAATGACCTTCTCTATTTCTATAGCCTAAGTTCTATAATTTGCATTTTATTATGTTTGTCTTCTTAGGAATCTACCCATCAAGTCATCCCTTTCTGATACATTTCCAAGTGAACTGTAGTCAGAAATACCCTTGCATGTTGCTTATTGCAATAACTTCTACAGTATTCAAGATCAGTCACCCTAGTTTGCTGAGGCCCTAAAGATTTCATCATGCATATGAATAACAAGAATTCAACACTGGCTTACAGATTTAGTTCAAAAGGTAAAATTTACACCTAAGTAAACACTTCTTTTTAACACAATGCAATGATGATTTTTTTTCCCCACAAAAATAGTGCAAATTTGCAGGATACAAAGAATACATTTGTCCTGGGGAGTCAGGGAACATCTCTTAATCCTCTTTAGTTCAACTTCTCCTTTTTCCTTTTCCCAAGCCCTCCATCTCCAGGTTCCCTCCCCATTTGCAAAAGTTCTCGCTCCCTGTTTCCTCATGTCTTTTAATTTTCTCTTTAAGTTATTTACACTTTGAGGGCAGGCCAAATAGCTCAGCGGAAAAAAGCGCCTGCAAGCAGGAGCAGGGGACTGGGGTTTGATCCCCATACTTGCCATGCCGGGCCCACCCCCAGGGTGTGCTGAGATGGCGACTGAGACTGGGTGTAGTGGTGCTCCCCTCTAACCCCAGCTCTTGGGAAGCTATAAACAGGTGGATTACTACAAGTCTGATCTTGGGGCCAGGGAGATGGCTCAGTAGAATAAGCGCTTGCCTGGCAAACACAAGGGCCTGAGTT
>NDGM010976195.1:0-16558 GCA_002564305.1 Octomys mimax | reverse complement strand
AAGAAGAAGAAGAAGAAGAAGAAGAAGAAGAAGAAGAAGAAGAAGAAGAAGAAGAAAAAAATGTGTACGTGCTAAACTTGAAAACACAATGTCCCTCACTAGTCTGCTGCTCCTTAACACCTTCATCTCTGGCATTCAGATTTATATTCTTGCCAAATATGATATCTAGATTCTGATTGTTGCTCAAAAATCAATTGAATATCTAACTTATCTATATAGGCAGATCTATAACTAGAATGGATGTGTGTCCTCCAAAGAAATAAGCTAAACACATCACCTTACAGTGACCCCACAGATCTGTCATGTATCCCTCCTACTATGAAAGGAGAAAGAAAATTCAGCAAAAGAGAGAAGTAAATGAACAGAGAAAGGGACTGCAAGGGAAGACAAATAATACAGGGAGATAAAAACCCAAAACAACCACTCCATTTCAGACTCCCCCTGGAAGGCCAAGAGCTATTGTCCTTCTCCTTATTTCCATAAAACTTCCCTAATTTCAAAAAGAAACAAAAACAAAACACAAAGCCACACCATCTTCACATTCCTCTAAGTTCACAACAATGAATTTAGGGATGCCATGCACGGATAAGAGCAGAATGACATGACATGAAAGGTACTGTCTGGAGAACTACAAAGAGTGCTGGCAGATTAAATTCACTGAGAAAGGTGTAACTTAAATTTCAAAAGTCTCCCAGAGAGAAAACAGGGGGGAAAGCAAAGATGTAAAATAGAGAGACAAAAGGAATCATGGGAAAAGATAATCAAAAAGCTTGCCCTCTTTGTTTAACAACCAAATAGTGTGAATTCTCCAAACCTGAGCCAAGGAATTAGAGAAGTGAGAGGTAAAGCAGCTGCCCGGTGTGGGGTGTGCAGCTGATCCTCCCAGTGTTGGAAGCTTCTCTGGTGCTCAGGGCTGGCTGGGCCTGTCCTTCTCTTGTCCACCTATGTCACAGAAAATTGGTATCAGAAAAGGATGCTCTTTGGGCACTACTGAGAATGACAAAACTAAGACAGCTCCACAATCATAGCAGACACAAACAAAAACGAAAATACAGCCTAAAATGATAAGTTACCCAAACAACTCCCTTGCTAATATCTGTAACTGCTGTTCCTTAGCAATAATAAGTTTGGCAAGATTTTATTTCTCTTTCCTTCAAGAAGAGTTTGATAACTCTCTCACAAGAGTAGCCCTTGTTCTGACAGCAACAGTTTAAAGCCGGGATTGCTTCCTTTAACCCTTTCCAAACTCACCACTAGATGAAGCCCTTTATCAAGTTCTTCAGTAAACATTAATGTGAAAAGACTCATGGCCTATAAACAGACTCAATCAGTACTATCCAATGTCATTTCCTCAGGAAATACTGTAAAACAAAACAAGACGGAAGAATAAAGCCATAAATAAATTTGGAAAGAAAAATATTGGAAAATAAAATTCAACCCAGAAGAAAGGTTTGAGAAATTCCATGATGATGGTAAAAGGGGATCTTGAGCAAGAGCAAACCAGAGAAGGACAAGTCAGATAAAAGCAGGAAATCAGAGACTACAACAAGACCAATTATTTAATTAAAATGAGACATTTTCTGATGGGATTAATGTGTCAAGAGGAAATATGCATTACTGTATGAAATCCTAGAGATGAATTAGCAACATATAATGGAAAAGAAAGCTAAAATGAGTTTAGTAATTCTAGAAAAATTAAAAGTATCATAATGAAAAAACTATGATCAAAGTGTATTATATGGGCAGCAATAACCAAATAAGAAAAATGTAAAAACTTGGGATGGTTGGGGGATGCCAAGGTGAGGGGCAGGTGTGTAGACTAGCGGAAGGTGGATAAATATTTATTTCCATCAGAAATTCAGCGAACGTTATTTCAAAAGTGGTGAAATCTAAGTCAATCCCAATCATGAAGTGGACTGATAGAAAAAGCAACAGTTTTAGAAAATCATGCATATAAGTTACTTTTAGCAAAAATAAAAATTAAATTAAACCAAGGAAAAACAACCAACCAGAGACAATAAATATCACTATGGCGGAGGATCAAGGAAGGCAGCAGAGAGAACCGACAAGAGGCAATCAAGAGGCGGGTTCCGGGCACTGCGGGTCTGCTAAGTTCACAAGCAAAACTGATCGCAGGAGCAAGCAGGCTTCACACTGAGAAGCAATGACCTCCAAGTTATGTTTTCTGTGAGTTCTTTGACTCCCACAGAATTCACTGCCAGGATGACCAGGTGATAAGGAGAGAAGAGTTAAGATCTTGCTGTCCTTTCAGAAAGAGATGATGGCTTGGGACTAGGCTGCTCTGTGACATGGCGAGACTGTGCCATGTTCAAGACATGTAAGAAAGGAAAGTCAGGAGGAATGAATGCACTTTTGAGTTCTCCCTTCTCATCCCAAGTAGCTCTCTGTCATTGCTGTCCTATGTTTTCCTGGCTTCCAATAAATTGTCTTTCTTTATTTCTTTATTTTTTTTTAAAAAAAAAAGAAGGGAAAATCACCAAAGAGGGGCAGCAGCCACAAGGCACACTCAAGCATAACTCAGAGATTTCTAGTTTGGTGAATGGAGTAGATGGTTGTGACACAAACATGAAAATGAACACCCACCACTTAAAGCTCTTGGGAAAGTTGAGTTTGTTTAAATGTTTGTATTTTTTCCCCATGCATTTGGTATAGGGTCTCACTACGCAGTCAGACTCATAGTGATGCTCCTGTTTTCAGCCTCCCCCGCACTGGGATTACAGGCATGCACTGCCACACCTAGTCTCAGTGGCCTGCTCGGTACACCTGGAGGCGGAGCTGGTTCAGCATGTAGGGCTGGGAAGCAAACCCTGGTCCATGCGCTTACCGATGTAGGTGCTTAGTCCACTGAGCTATCTTGCTAGCCCTTGAAAAGCTGGATTTGAACTTGTAGAACCAGAGTTGAATTTGAGTGGAACTGCGAAGTAAGCACTGTAAAAGGAGAAATCAGAATGTAAAAGGCAAAGCTATGCTGTCATCAGGAAATATAAATGTTGAAATGCTGGAATTGAAGTAAAAGTTTGCTGCAAAAGAGTACAGATATGCTCCTTGACTCACAATAAAGTTACATCCTGATAATCCATCATAAATTGGAAATAAGTAAAAAAGGCATCAAAACATCTTAATCTTGGGAACATGAGAGCTAAGCCACACAGAAGACTGTAGTTTCACTTGTTCCTCGTCAGGACTAAGAGGCTGATGGGAGAGCTGGTTCTCTTTATCAAGACAGCATATTGGTAGCTTCAGAAAGATCAAAATCTAAAATGTGAAGTTTGGTTTCTATAGACTGCATATCACTTCTGCGCCACTATGAAGCCAAACCTCATCACAAACCCATGTGGTAGTGTACACCCATAATGTCAGCAATCTGGGCAGCTCTGTGCTAAAGGCCAGTTATACAGTTAGAACAGTCTCACAGTGGCTTTATTCCAGAAAGATGAACTCATTATCTATGTCTATTACCTTTACTGCAGTCTATGGCAAGGAACCCTGATTAGGGGCCATTCCATTTTGACTTTAATTGGTCTGCTGGTGTTCTCTCCGTCCAAGTTTTCATAAACACTTGGTCTCTGGGGGACACTATGTGGTAAGGAAAGCTGACGACACTCTGTTTCCATACATCTAGATAACCTGATGTGCCTGGCCCAGATGAATGAGATACTGTAATGAGATACTGTGCTCTCAAGGCCTGTCCTCATACAGAGGGTACAAATAGCCTCCTGTACAGCATCATAAATGGGCTCAAACTAGTCTAGTTCTGGCCGTATTATGAATCTTCATGAATGCTATTGCAGTAGCAATATCCTGGTAGTAATCAGAGCCAAGGCTCAGACATCTTTTGGCAAAGTTTTGCCAGAGCTCGCTGTGAGATCTTGCAGGCTCTATTTCTTTAGGAGACTGAGTCCACCAAGTGGAATGAAAGTGATACTTCTTTACTAAGGTCTTTGCCACTTCCTGAGTTATTTGGGTAGTGAAAGAAGGTCCATTTTCACTGTGGAGGGACTTGGGCTATTCAAAACTGGAGATAATTTCTCAGAAGCACCTTGACAACCTCTGTAGCCTTTTATGAATGGACAGGAAAGGCTTCAGTCCAGGCTTTAGAAGTACAGATTAGGACCTACCTCTGTTTACATCTTCCACATGGTGGCATATAGGAAAAGTCCAATTGTCTGTCTTTCCAGGGCATGTTTCTCTCCTCTCCTCCAACTATTGAACAGAAAAGAGACTGTGTTGAGCAACTGGGCAACAGGTGTCTGTAGTCCTACCTGAAATTTGTTGTAGTTTTCACTGAATGTCTGGCACTGGTTGCCAGATGAAGTTCTGGGGCAGATGGCCACCAGTGTTTCTTCCTCCCTTGAAGATGGAGCCACGCTAATACACTTGTGAAAGCCTTTTGCTAATTGGTTACAAACAACAACAGAATTTTCCTCTGTGCCTTGTCAGATCTTACTCACTTTATCATAATTAGCAGATGTTTTAATGTACCTTTTCATCCCCATGATAATAAGCACAGCTAGTATACCAGACATTATTTCTAGGTCATGATGAGTATTACAGTCCAGGGGGCTGGGGAGATGGCTCAGTAGAATAAGCACTTGCATGGCAAGCACAAGGGCCTGAGCTCAATCCCCAGGGCCTGAGTTCCATCCCTGGTTTGGCAAAAAGAGTATTACAGTCCCATTTGGTTCTACTGAAAGGAGAGCAGCCAGTCTATGAGTTTCCTTCTCTTAGCAAAGCATCTTGCTCATCTGTATTGTTTCCAGCCTCTTACAGAAGTCTTTATCTTTCATCACAGGGGTAGCAAGTAGTCAAAATTAGAGATCTCACTCTGATAAGTCAAAAGCAAGTGTCAAAGTTTGGAACCCATCTGTCAACTTAGCAGGGTCTTCTGACAGTTGACACATCTTAGATACTCTTCTCTCATTGCTGGCACAAATACCTGACACCCAAAGTGAAGTAAGGAAAGGTTTATTTAGCCCACAGTCAGTGGAGGTTTCAGTCTATACTCAGGTGGCTCCAAGGCAGGGGGCACATGGCAGAGAGCCATTCATGGTGGTGACAAAAAGAAAAAGAGCAAAGAAAGTGAAAGGGCAGGGGCAGAGGCAGCGATGGCTCCAGTGAGCAAGTCTACCTTATGTTGCATTCAGGCCATCTGCCCCAGGCTGGCTGTAGCACTCACATCCATAATCTAAGCAACACTTACACAATAATCTCAGCACTGAATCAGGAATTAGTCACCAACTGTAGATGTCTGCCTCACAACTGCGTGACAATTTGGGGGGACAAATACACACAAACCATAACAGCCCAGATGTTTCTTGCACTGATGGACATTTGCAACAGGAACAGGGACCTGCACTCAAGTATTCCCTCTCACCATTTCCAGCAGCAGCAGGACAAATGGTGAATTAGAGTAGGTGATAGGTGACGGCCCGAGTATAGACTGCTGAATTATCATGGCCCTGATCCAACATGGCTGAATCCCCAAAACAACAGCTCGTCTTCCCCATGACCACTTCCTCCTCCCTCCCTCCTCCAGCCCAGGGTACAACTTCCTTTGACCTTTCCCGCCCACGCAAGGGAACCTTCATCAGCTCCTTGTGTGTCACTGAACCTGCCCCTCAAGCTCCGCCCCCAGCAGAAGTCCGTGAAGTCTCTTCCTCCTCCTCTCAGGTCAGAGGATCTGCCCATCTCCATGCTCTCAATCCTCTGTGTCTTCAGAGTTAATAGAGGCTTCTCCTCTCCCTTATTTCTGCTTCTCTGCTGCACCCCTCCCCCAACACCACCACTGCATTGCTTGGGTTGGACTGTAGGGAATAAAGCCGTCTGTGTGCATCTTTGTGGGACTCAGTAGAAGTGGAAGGTGAGGCACCTTTCTCACCTGAGGGAGCTGAGAAGCACTGGGCTTCTCTGGAGCACTGGGCTCCAAGGAGTCTACTCGTCATGGTAGGGAATGCACCTGATTTCTTGCTCTGGCATTGTAAGAGGAAAGTTGAGGAGACCTCCCAGTGTGGTTATTTCCCTTAATAGTCATGGAGACAGATCCTCTGGAGAGACAAGTGAGGGTCTCAAAATGGAGCTCTCCAGGATATTTTTCTCTCCTGATACAGGGGAATGAAACTGCAAACCTGAAAGATATTTGGGACAAATTCATGTTCTCTAAAACCAAAGAATGAATTTTAGGAACAATGGAGGTTAAGGGCAGAAAATATTTATTGGAGGAAAGAAAGCTTCTATTCAAGAAAGGGACAAAAGGAGACCCAAGTGGGCTGACTGGGAGCCTGTCTTTTCTAGGGATTTTTAAAGAGAAAACCATAAGATGAAGTGAGTTTAAGGTGGGAAATGTAAGGTTCCTTCCCTCCTCTGGTGCAAAAGAGAAGCTGGAGAGAAGCAAAGAAATCCTTTATTGCTCACTGCAGGAGGGTGTGGAAGAGATTGTGAACTTCTGAGCTGGAGAGGTCTGGGTGTGGGGTGTTTATCATGTTGGATTCGAGGTGGGCTTTACATGAACGGTGTGGTGCTGTAACTGGAGCTAATTGGCACAGGAAAGGAAGAGGAAGTCTTACTCTGGAAATGGAAGAAAGGAGGAAGTGGGTTCCATATGTGCTGCTGTTCTTGGGCCCCTGCCATATGGATCAGTGCCATGATGACTAGGCAGATTTTTTACATGGACAAAATCCCATCAGAAAACATAGGAAATTGCAAGGTGAACATACGGTGGGACAAAACTATGGTCTACCAATAAGATTACAAGCATAATTTCTTAGGTAAAATAGATTAAATTGGGATCAAATGGGGAAGTAAGTCACATAGCAAGTGGACATGAATGCAGAACAGAGACTTTCCTGTAAGGGTTTGGGTTAGTGTCTCTTTTTGGCTTTCTCAAGGTGATAGAGATCTATTTAAAATATCAGTCCTTGATGTCCATCTCTAGGGAGGTGTGAGGGTGCATCTGGTTAATCTTTTGTCCTGAAGTCTGGCCTACAGCAGAGGTACCTATCTCTACCACAGTTGCAGTTGCAAGATATCTTGCCTTCCATACTGGCTCCTTTGAGGGACCAGCTCTGTCTGACTGGCTATCATATTTCTATCTAACTCAGTTGCCTACAACACTCCTTAGGGCCCATACCAAGTACTGTAGTCCCTGAGCATTGCCTTTGATAAAGAGTCGCAAACCTGAACCTAAGGGGTTTCACTCCTTTCATATTTCACAGAAATTTTCTTCCTGGAGAATGGTGTCACACCTTCCCTTACCTTGACTTCTGCCACCTCTCAATGCGCATTGAACCCAGACTGTGTTGCAAGAGTGGCTAGGCTTTTCTTGTTTTAAGTTGTCAGAAGCAAACCTTTCACACTTGCCAAGAATTTGGCCCACTGGCCAAGTTGGTAGAATCTGTGTGGTGATGAATCCAGCAGATTTCCCATCTGATTGTCCTGAGGCTTGTAGAGAAAGGGAGACAACTGGATTTGGGCTTCTTAAGGTGCTGCCCCACACAGAGAGAGGAGACCCTATAGCTTCCTCAGATGTCTCTTATGAGACCCCAACACAGACTAGATGGACAGCTCTGTCCAAGTAGTGTTGGCACCATTAACCATAGAACAAAAGACCTCTGAAGGCCTTTGTCTCCATATCAAGCCCCACTGTGTCACTGCTAAGAAAGGGGACCAAAGCCACCTGAGAGCCTCACCCAATCTAATCACTTCCTGAGGTCAGAGCAGAACTTCCCAAAACAAAGTTCCTGTCACCACTCAGTTGAGTCATTCAAATGGCTTTCTTTACACAAAGTAAGATCCTAGGGTAAAAACATCTTTTGCATTTTCTCTGACAGAAAAAGAACTAAGAGTGATGATAGCTCCACTTTTATGTACTCACAGTCACTTTAATTAGGTTTTGAATACTGTTAAATGCTGCTCTGCTTAGGTCCCAGGCATAGGCTTTAACGTATCTGTAATTACGAAGGGAAGCACAAAAGCCAGGTGACAGCCTCAGGGAGGCTCTTAGGCCTGGAGAGAGCAGATGATCAGCCCTGGACTGCTGTTCTGACACACTGGGCTCTAGGGTTTCTGTCTCCAGCAGCCTGAAAAAGGATCAGGCCCAGATGCCTAAATCAGTCAGCTACAGAGCACAAAACAGGCCTTGAAACTTATTCTAGTAGGACCACTGTTATGGCTGTCCATGCTTAACACCCCACCATGGAGTGGGAATGGGGTTCCAACCCAAAGCCCTGCCAAGTTTGTCCGCTCTTTGTGCCTCCTGGAATGGACCATTCACACCACCAAGCTCTCATCTTCTCAGGCCTCCAATGCTGTGTGTCAGCAACTGCACTCCCAGGTTAGCAGCTCTGTGCACCCAGCAAGCCTCATTCCCAGCCAGCATGGGGTGGGTGGTCCCTGTGTCAGCACACTCAACAGGCCTGGGCCAGTTATCCAAGCCACAGTGAAGGAAAGAGATCAAGAAGGTCATACAAAGCTCACCAGGCCAGTGTGGGTTCATCCCTCCCTGGCTGTGGCCTTGTGGGCCCCTCCCATGCAAGCAACTGTGGTAAGATGATCATGTTCTGCCAGGAAGAGGGTTCCAGAACTGCCAGTGGAGTAGTAGCTCTGTGGAACAGGCATCATGGGCACTGCCCTGAGCTCCTGCATTTACCTGTGACCAGGGCTGTGGTCCTCCAGAGCCCTAGGCAGCAACGATTCCTCCCCTAGTTGTCACTTGCCCTGTCAAATGTCCCACGCCTGCAAAGAGCAGGTGAGTTCTTAAAAATAGTACAAAACTTTTCTCTTTCAGGCAGGAAGAAAATAAAGAGGTTCCTCCCTTTTCGTGGCTGGTTATGTGCCCACAAAATAATTAGATAATAGTCATCTACAAGACAAGATGGTGGCTGGCCACATGGCAAGATACCATGGGACTTCTCTGGACCAAAACAGACAAATGTGAGAGAGAAAGAAAAACTAGAATAAGCAGAGATCAGGTTAGTTTCCAAAAAAGACAGTGAAGTATAACAGATGTTAATGATGTAGGGGAAAGAAATGCCCAACCTGAAAGATATCTAGGATGAATTCATGTTCTCTAATACTGAAGAATAAATTTTAGAAACAATATAGGTTAAGAGCAGAATATATTTTTTAGGGGAAAGAAAGCTTATGTCCAAGAGAAGGGGCCTTGAGTGGGTTGCTGAGGAACCTGACTTTTCTAGGGATTTTTATAAAGCAAAACCATGAGGTGAGGCTGGTCTAAGTTAGAAAACATGGGAACCCGCTAGGTGGGCATGAGGTGGGACAAAACCATGGTCAACCAATAAGATTACAAGTATAATTGCTTGGGTAAATTGGTTAAACTGGGATCAAATGGGGAAGCAAGTCACATGGCAAAGGGGCATGAATACAGAACAGGGGCTTTTTCTGTAGGGGGTTGGGTTAGTGACTCTTCCTGACTTTCTCAAGGTGATTGGTCCCTATTTAGAATATCAATGGATGGTGACCATCCCTAGGGAGGTGCGTGGCTGTATTTGTTTACCCTTTGGTCTTGAAGTCTGAACCCCAGCGGAGGGGCCTGTCTCTGTCATAGTTGCAAGGTTGTCTTGTCTTCCATATTGTCTGCATCTAGGGCCCAGCCCTGTCTGACTGGCTGTAACATTTTAGTCTAACTCAGCTGCCTACGACATGAGGACAAGGCCTACCTGCAGAGTGGAAGCAAATAGCAAGAAAGAAAAACAAGAGCCTACCTTTCCTTCATTCCCCACAACAGCACAGGGAAGTCCCTTCTGGCTCTATGAGAAGAGTCTCCTGCATTCTTTGTCCAGGACAGTGAAGCAAAGGAGAGAGAAAGCCCCATCAAGGAGAAATAAAAATAATGCACCCATCATGGGCCTTACCTTTGCCTATTGGTAGCTAAGCCTTACTCTCCTCTCCAAGCTTTGCCAGAACGTTAGCGGGGAGTTCCTTTTCAAAATGGCTCACCAGTTAAACATATTCCACCTCCTTCTCTCCTCAAACAATGAACTGAATGAGACAAGCCCCAAAATGGCATTGAAAGTTTATTTGCAAACTGGTAGTGAGAGAGAAACTGGCTTTGCAGAGCAAACTTGGGCCAAGAGCAAAGCAAAATGAAAATACGTTCTGGGTCTGGAGGACACAGGGTAGACTATTAGGAAAGAGATACAAGCAGTTTCCTTGTGGTATCCAGTTTCTTTTATGCCATGAAAGCCTCATGAGAACGCCCCTCCCCCTACCATATTCTGTACATGGGGTCCTAAGAGGGAGTGCTATGTTGGTTCTGGGATCCCACTAGCCTCTCTTCCCAGCAGATTTAAGTTGTGCTCTATTTTTTACCTCAATAAGTCAGACCATCAAATGCATACGTAAAAGGGGAAAAAAGGAGGCTAAGACAGTGTTGAGAAATGCAGACATGGCACACTCTATCAGAGAAGGAAGCATTAGCATAGAAGACCTTGGAGAAAGAGTAAGACAGTGAAAGATTTGTGCAAGGGAAAGTAATGGAGGAATTACAAATGCCTTTGAGATTAATGTTTGGAAATGAGGTGGTGCCAGTGGAACAAGAGGAGAAAAACCAGAACACCTTATAGTAAGGAGTAAGGTGAATGCCAGGGAACACAGACAGCTCTTAACAAATTAGGCTACTACAGGTATAAAGGAAAATTCACCAGTATTCCCTGGCAACATGCTGTCAGCTGTCCCCTATAGGTCATTGTTCTTTTCTGGACAAGTAAGAAGGTACTATTTTTTTTTATTAGGATGGGAGGTTGGCTCCTTAAAAGTTCTAATGCTTCTCTTTTAAGTCTGTACCACCATATTCTGCTTCTCTTTATGTGTTATTCTCACTTCCTTTCTTATGTCTGTTTCAAAGAATTCTATCTATGAGCTACTAGGCATCCAGATAAGAGTACTAGGGAGTCTCAACCAGGCTACTGGTCAGAATTGTTTAGCACTGTGAAATCATAATTTGGTGCTGAGAAGCACATAGTAGGGCGGAGTCACCTCTCCATTTATAAGCTCCCCATATACCCTGTGTGGTTGAGGGAGGGGACATGGACTTTCAGCAGGAAGGTCTCTCAAACTAGCTGTCCCTAGCTTTCAGGAACATTGGCATCATGCCCTCAGTTTCCTAAAGCATATTGTCTTCTAATACATAGATCACTTGTTCCTTAAAAATACAGAATTTAAAATTCTTTCCTGTTTTAAACATTTACATTTTCAGTAAGGAAATTCAGTTTATTGGATGCTTTACGTGTAGCTGAATAAAACATACTTCCTAAGTTGAAACCCCCATCACTGCAGGCCACATCTAGACCATACTTTGTATGAAAGATCAAATTAATAATGTCTCCTACTGAACCATGTGGCTTGGAATAGACGCATACGTCCATTCAGTTAACAGGTATTTATTTGGTACCACATATTTACCAAAATGATATAATTCAATTTTTTATCTCCTGTTATCTCTATTGGTATGACATATTTCAGGTTAATTTCAAAATTTGAAGGTTTGATGTTTTGAAAAGATATATAAATCAATAAAATATATTAAAATTCCCAGCCACAACTAAATCAAACTTAAAAGGAATTACAAAATATTAGTCCTGTGTCCTATCTAAAATTAATGCTGTGGAGTTCAAAACAAATTTAAAAACAACTACCATATATCAATGTTTCTTATATTCCATATAATGTTGTAAGATGTGTGTATAATGTCACATATGATCCCAGTAGAAATCTTATAAATATTTCTTTTTTAACCCACATGGAAAGTAAAAATCTCTTGCTTTGTTTTCTTTGAATTTTTTGAGATAGTATCTTACTCTCTAACCCAGGCTAGTCTCGAACATGCTATGTAGCCCATGCTGGCCTCTTGATTGCTGTGATCACAGGCCTGCATGACCACCACTGGCTGATATTTTTCTTTAAAAGTAACAGAAATTTCTGGATTTCAAACGTTAATTGGTGAACCTTGGATTATAAACCAGATACTTTAATCTCTAAACTGCCTTTGAAAAATTTACAAATCTATTGGGGGAAATACTGATACCTATAGAAAACTGAACAAGATAAAACTAAACAACAAAACAACAGTATTTTGAACCAGAAAAACATTTTCTTTAAGTGCAGCCTATTCTTCCATTTCTTCAATTTTGTCTGAGGCTCCTGATTTATATTTTTGAGGATTTCTTTCTACTTCCATTTTTGAGTTAAACTTAAACTTAAAGCCAACATCAGTTGGCTTTTATGTGTGCTGTCCTGGTTGTTCTTAAGAATTATCTAAGGGCCAGCCAGATAGCTCAGCAGACTAAACCGCCTGCTTAGGCACAGCACAGCAGCCAGCGTTTGCCCCTTGGTGTGTTGTGCCGGCGTGCACCTATAATCCCAGCACTCGGGAGTCTGAAAACAGGAGAATCACTATGAGTCTAATCTACCTAGGGAGACCTAGTAGACCCGGTACTAAATACATTTTTTTTAAACAAAGAATTATCTAACAGAGTTCAGGCAATAGCAGTTACTGCACAGCTATCTAGTGCTGTATGAAGCTTTGTAACAACAGAATAAAGCAGAGATTTACTGTTGTCCTTGAATATTTGGGTCTTCACTCTCTAACGGGTCAAAACTTTGAACAACTTGAGTTAAATGACTAAGAGACTGACATTCTGTCGAATAGGCAACGCAGAGGTTTTTTCTAATAAACACTATATTTGGGTGAAACTTCAATGAAAAAAAAGTAGAAAAATCAGTACCTATGGAAGTACAGAGTCAAATCAGTGAAACCCCTAACTTCCGTGAATTAGTGGTTATTATTTGTAGAGGAAAACACAAACTTTGTTAATTCTTTTCCCATCCACTGTGAAATATCAAAACTCAGCTGTGATGTAGCATTTAACTGCACATCGAATCAAGAGTCCAGTAATAGAAATTGCCTTTTTGCAGGAGAAGACAGGGTTAGAAGCAACTAAAATAACACATAAAACAGATCCCCATGGAGAAAATTGAAGCCTGATTCTAGCATGTATAGATCGAGGATGCAATTCCTGTTCTGCAGAAAGCTTTTTTCCTGGGGTTTTAAATTTTCCTCTTGATTATGTGTGGAATCAAGGGGTGTCTGGTGTGATTGTGCCCATGCATGACTCCTAGAAACAGACACAGGCAGATGGTGACAGGCTCATTTTTAATGCCAACCAGCAGGGACAGAAGTCAAAAATTGAAGGCAGATCATACAGTTGGCAAGGAATTTCCATTTCCAAATTTTAGAGCTTTGATTGGTTGAAACAAAGTTTACTTCATATGACACAAAAGGACACAATGTTCAGAACAAAGGAGTGAAGATAAACTCTTTTATTTATATAGATAATTTGTAAGTGATAAAAAGTTATTCAAGTCCAATTTTAGCAATGGTGCAAAAAATAAGACTTTGTTTTATGTTATTACTGATATGTTAATTGGAAAACTTTCTAGAAAACAGCTAGTACATAAATCTTGACAATGGACGAAAATAAAAAGCAAGCTACTGCCCCAAAATTAGAAGATCCCATATCCAGTAAAGCAATGAATGTCAATTAGATTTCCAGCTAATTTTAAAAAACAGAGGAACTTGGTCATGATGTCATGTTTTATGAATAAAATGAAACAAGACTCAAAAATGCACTATAATCGTCATAAGTAGCTGTGTAGCAAGGTTTTTCATTTTTTTCCGGAAGACCTTTCATGCTCAAAATACTATCACTTGTGAGTTCTCAGTACTGGACAACAGGAGATTTTATTTCTGCTGCTGTACATTTTTAAAAAAAAACTCTTTATAATACTGTCATTTCAGTGAATAGTGCTTAAAAACAATGCCCTCTCTTAGTGTACACATCCTTTTGTTTCTACTATTACATTTTTCAAAGTATATCTCATGCAGTCTCTGAAAAAGAATTTGCTTCTGCCAGGAGAAATGCACCTACATTGCTTTGGTTGAGCTGGACACATCACCCGTTCTCCTTCTGGGTCACATAACCTGAGTACATGTCCAGCACAACTGAAATCTGAAAGAACACAAATGCCACACATGGCTCTCTATGACCTCAACTTTCCACAAACAACGTCCTCAAGAGGGTAACTATCAAACACCCGCACATCCCACTTGAGGTTACTCTCTAAACAGTAGGTATCAACCTGTGGATTTTCAAAGGAAAATCAGCAATATTGAGTTACTCAACTTCTATGAAGGCGAATTTTTTATGGCTTTGCCCCAATGTTGTCCTGGGCTGTTCTGCTTTCTTCTCAGGTTGCAGAAAGCTTTCCATGGGAGGCATTTCCTCAAGCCTTCTTACTAACTTCTTTCTCTGGCAAATTGATTTTTCCTCAAACCCCAAATAACTAAACTTTTCTAGCACTCTTCCTGAATTTGTAATCTAATTTTGTTGATTTGTGCAAATGCATTAATTTTATATATTATGAATTTACTCTGAGGCAGACATTTGCTAAAATATTCTCACTTTCTGTGTTTCAATTCATTTAATAAGCATGCGATTTTAAAGGTAAACATTATCATTAACACTATAATGCCTAAAAGGAATATGAGGCATGAGACTATTTTGCTTAGAGTCACAGAGCAGACAAACGGTGGAAGTAGCCCTTAAACTTAGGCAGCTGAGCACCTAGCACTGCCCAGAGACCAGTACTGTGTAGTATCTGGACTTGGTACCTTGTTACAATGCTGTTCAAACATCTGCAGTGTACTCTCAAGTTAGCATAAACGATTTAAGGTCTAGAGTAATGATCCTCAAAGTACTTGCATATTAACTTTCAGCCCAACTTTATTAATATGAAAATATATGTATTTCTTCCACCTATGCCCCTGCAGATACATATTTATCATAGTCAATCTCTGGAGGTAGAATATATATATATATATATATATATATGAATATATGATATATTTATGAATGTATTCATATGGAATATATATATGTGTCACTCTTTTACAGACTGAAAAGTTGCAGTCATCAATTCAAGGAGTCACTACACTTTCATCTGAACTATTTGAGGGTCTTCAACAGAAAGGAGAGAGTTGTTTGCATTCAAGAAGATGAGAGTTCATCTAACAAAATCATTAACATCAAGCTCTGTTTTCCTAAAATTTTAAGTACTTTATGTTTCAAAAATTGTTATCAGTATTACTTTATGTAGTTTTAGAATTATTTAATCCCACAGATCCACATATATATGATTTTCTGATGTATGTATGAATAGATGGACCTCGCACTTCATATTTATATATGGAGATATATATATATATATATATATATGCGCATATGTGTGCACATGTACACATATAATATGGAGAACATGTGTGTATGTATACACATAAAAAGAAGATCTGGAAAACATTAGTCATATCTATTCTTTTGTGTTGGAAAAGATAAATGCAACTTTATATATTACACATTGATATTTTCCTTTTCATGTATTCCTAAACCAATCAGTAAAAATTTTCCCAAAGACTTACAGTGTTTGAGTATCAATTATATGGTAAAGTTGATTTGCATACTTTTAGCATTGTGATAACATTAAATCAGTAGCTGGACCAGAACAACTTTGAAGACAATAATATGCAATATAACAAACAATTTTTCAAATTCTATCACCTTGCTTTTTGAAATTTTGTGTCCTTTCTAAATTTTTATTATTTTTTATTCTCATTAAACATAAACATACTATTTCAAAGAGACAACAAAGATTTTTTATTAACTTAAATTTTACTGATTCTGTAATTTCTTACCCTAATTTGTATGGTGGTGAAGAGCATTCTGTGTGATATGTGATCAGAAAAGCTGAAAATACGGTTTTTTAAAACTCTTGGTAAGGCATCTGTCACTGACTATAGAGAAAGTTCATTCCTAACATGTGACTTATGCTTGGCCATTGGAATCTCGGTATCATGCAACCCCCATAGCTTGATTCCTATCCCTTGAATTGTTCACTTAAGTTATAATTTCCTATTAAATTCATCAATTCTTAGTCTTAGGATTGTGTAATTCTTTTTATCCATTGGTAGTATTGCTTATTTAAAAGTTTGTTCTATTCTAGAAATCCCTATTGGTCAGTAGTTAGTTCAACATACTGTAGAGGAAACATGTATAATTGTTGATGATATGTACACCTTACCTCCTTTAGAATCATTCCTATGGGAATATTTCCTAATGAGCTCAATGAAAATAATATTTAGCCTTTGTAAGCTTATGTTCTTTAGCTTATTTTATGCTCTTTAAGCTTATGTTCTTATTTTAGTTGCAAATAATAGCAACTAGATTTAGTTATTTATCTATTCTAACTTTTCTAGAAAATGCTCTGTGTGAAAAAAATATGCATGGGTCATAGTTTTTAAATAATACAGAGTTTAATCCCTTATGAAAATGATAGACACTGAGATTGGGGTTCATTGTACAGAGACATAAATATCTACTCTGTCCAAAGCAAATTTAGCAAAATCAAATGGCTCAGTGGTCTAAAGCACCTACTTGGAACAAGCTGAACTAAAGCACAGGGACCACGG
>NDGM010976181.1:0-14553 GCA_002564305.1 Octomys mimax | reverse complement strand
ATTTTAGGGAAGGGTCTACAAGGTGTTCAGGGTCTCACTACTAGATTGGACTCGTAGTGATTCGAGTCCACAGCCTCACAGGAGCTGGGATTACAGGCACGCATCACCACGAGCAGCCTCAATTGCTCTCTCAGCGTGTTCTGGGGGCAGGGCCGGCACGGTAGGCCAGGGGATCGAACTCCCGGCCCCTGCTCCTGCTTGCAGGCGCTTTAATCTGCTGAGCTATTTGCCCCGCCCATGCGAAACTAAAACAAATTTTAGCGCCGCTCATAAAAAATGACAACATGGTTGAAGGAAATTTGGCATTATCTAAGAAAACAGTTCAAAGAAATATGAACTAGAACTTAGAATAATAATTAAGTCAAATGATTCTGAGGTTATATAATTAAACGACCTGCTTAAGATACAGAAGTGATATAAAATGTGTTCTTCATGAAATTAAAATTATTTTTATTACATATTATATAGGCATCTAAGAGGACAAGTTCTCATGACATTGCCCTGTTCCTTTGTTATCTTTTCTTTTCTTTTCCAATTAAAAATTTGCCTGATCTAAGAAACTCTGCTACAGTGTTTAAGAAAACAGGGGTTGAAAGATTTCTTTAAATTGTCTTTTGTATCAAACTGTATATTTTATTTTATTTCAATAACAAACTTTTATTTCATTAGTAAATATTTTCAGGACACAATGATTCATTCCCTCTGTGGAGCTGGTACCTAAAAGTAACATAACTCCTTTTTCATATTTCTTTTCTCTTTCTCTTTCCTCACTTTATCTGGTGCTCCCCTTTCCTGCCTGCCTGCCTGCCTGCCTCCCTCCCTCCCTCCCTTCCTTTGTAGTGTGGGGGATCGAACTCAGGACCTTGCACTCACCAGGCAGGTGCTTATGCTGCTGAGCTATCTTCTGGGCTTCCCTTTCTTTTTACAAATGATCTATCTTCTTTCTATTTTCTATCATTTATTTTTTTTTTATTTGTCTTTTGGACTTCACCCAAAAGACAAGTGATGCAATATTTAAGCTTGTGTGCCTGATTTGTTTCATGTAACATTATGGTCTCAAAGTTCATCAACTTTTCTACAAATGGCCTAAGTTTAGCTTTGTTTCTTTATAGCAGAATAGTTCTCCCTTCTCTCCTCCCCTTCCCCTCCCCTTCCTCTCCCTCTCCCTCCCCTTTATGTCTTGATTTGCTTCCCATTTGAAAAAGATCTATCTGCCTAAATTGTATTATATTTTCCATTGTTCATTATTTATATTTTGGATTTCTCAAAGAAGAGAAATCACATTGATATTTAAGCTTGTGTGTTTGATGGATTTCATTTAACATAATGTTCTCAAGATGCTTTTATTTTCTCAGAACTAACTCAAGTTTTTTCTTTATAGCAGGGTTGTACTCTGTTGTGCATAAATACAACATCTCATTTACTCGTTCATCTCTTGGTGGACACTTATGCTTCTTTAAGGCTCAGTCACCTGCCCGGCCTGCTTCCTCACCTGCTTCACTTGACTCAGAGCCTAGCATGGAGTCAGCGGATATCAGTGTACTATATCTTTGTGCTGCCATGAGCTTATGGAACAATAGCTTGAAAGATAGTGTAGTACGTCACTATAGGTTTCCTAATGTGTGTGTGTGTGTGTGTGTGTGTGTGTGTGTGTGTGTTTAATGTATTTGGTAGTTACAGGGTCCACTATGCAGCTCAGAGTCATGGTGATCCTCCTGCTTTCAGCCTCCTCAGTGCTGGGATTACAGGAGTGTGCCACTACTCCCAGACTCTGGCCAGCTCAGGCTGCCCTGGGAGCAGGGCTAGAATGACCTGTGGTTCCGGGGATCAAACCATGGTCCCTGAGCTTGCCTAAGCTTGGCTAAACAGGCACTTTACACTGCTGAGCTATCACGCTGGCCCCTAATGTGTTCTTAAAATCATGGCTTACCATGGCCATCTGGAGCACATAGAGAATGCAATGTAAACACACACTGTACACACTTGGAATAACGCTTTCTTTCATCACTCCTAATGCTGAGTTAGAAATCTGAAGTTTCAATACTAGATGAAAACTACATTTTAACTCATTAAATGTAACTCTGCTAGATTTTCAATTAAATATAAATATTTTAGACTATAGTTAAAATTTTAAAAATCTAATTATGGATATTTACAAAAGGCACCCATGAACATATTCATATAAAAATACTAGAGAAAAACTGGGGTGGGGTGGAAAGAAACAGTTTCCAAAGTATGTGCACAAGATCAGTTGTGTAGACATGGTCATACTGGGCCTGCTATGATCTGATGCAAGTAAAATACTAGGTGTTAAAAGAGGCCTTTTTAATTCTAAATACTCTCCATAAAAATCTAAAACTTTGCATTTGTATAAGCCAACATCCTGGAAGCCAAATGTAGAAATAAAATGAAAAGAAAAACATGGGAATAAATCACCATTTGTATAATGAAATGCGGAAACTTAAACTACTCTTTTCAATATTTTATAGAGCAAAATGGATAAGTACATATAAAATGACCATCCTAGATCACAAATTGATACTACTACTAATGTCTTCAAAAAGTTGTGGTGCAATAAATATGTGTGAATGGGAAAACATGTTGTCATACACTCTGCATAGTATCTTCATGTTTCTAAGATTATAGGATGAAATAGTCAACATTTAATATTGTTGTACACCAGACATCAGTGTCTAATTGGTGTGGTTCTGTATCACTCAGTAACATTAGCTAGCAACGCCTGCAGACAGAATGTTTTGCATCCTCATCCTTCCATTCTGTCCACATCTTCACTCTGAACATTTGCCTCAGCTCCCCAGTATTCTATTACTAACTTGACAAGGTCAGGGCCATTAGTTTTAAAGTCTTAAATAAAAGAACATTTATTATTCCTCCCCCTACTGCTTCTTAAGGCAAGATTCCATCTGTGATGGACTGTTCTGTTGGCTAGTTTTCAGTTTTATTAGTTTCCAGACAAAACTTAATCAAGATTTAAGGTCAATGAATAGAGTTCAGTTCCCTTGGCCCTTGGGGGAGTGATAGCCAAAGACAAATGTAGCTTGGGAAGATCCTTATCACTGCCCTTAGGACTGTAGAAGATAAAATGAAAACTACCTATTTAAAGCCTTTAATACATCATGGGTCTGGTTTGCATATATAATTTGGAAAAGTAAACCGAGCTAGGGCTACTCAGTGCAATTACAAATAAAAAGGAAAATGTGATTGTTTTTCCATGCATGAAAAAGTTAAGAAAATTAAGTCTTTTCCTTTTTACTCAAGTAGTGGCTATAATTATAGATAGCAGGGATTCTTAGGTACTATAAAATATGGAAATGCTCCAATGCTTCGATATTGTTGCTAACCATATAGTTGATTATTAAAGGATTACAGGAAAGCTATGGTTTAATGAGTGCAGTTTCGAAAAACAACAGGGGGAAGCCATTACTGCAGTGGAGTGCTGTTTTCCCCTGTTGACTCTGAGTACAGACACCCAGCATGTTTAAAGTAGCTCAGCTACCATTCTAATATAACCTCCTATGAGCTCTGTCACTACTTACCTTTCTTAAAGGACAAGGAAAAGCAGACACTTAATGGTGTAGCATAAAGATGTTTAGATTACTATTTTCTTATAATATGGTTCACAGTGTCCTCAGTCTGATAGCCCAAACAGGAACGTTTCCTTGATATTAGAATAAATGTAGAAATAGAGTGGCAAACCAAGAACAAAAATAGAAATTTCATGTCGAAGGAGAAGAGATGTCAAAAGAAAGGGCAGAAAAGAATCAATTATGTTGTAGTCATCCCAAGACTACCATCCCCTTCGCAATAATGACGGCTAGTTGAACAATAATCTACCATAACACTGAGCACGCAGAACTCAGTGGAGTGTCATCAGAGAATAACTCCTCTTCCACAGCACTCTTAAATGTAGTATGTGGGCCTAAGCTTGCTTCTGTTCACAGGTAAAAATTAAAACACATTTTTCTGACTTCTCTGGGTACTTTTAAGTAGTACAAACTGCCCTCCATCATCTTCAACTCATACAAGATAGTCTCAACTAGTAAACAATTGTTTAGGTTAATGGATGTAAGAAACAACTTCTATTTATTTATTTATTTGTTTGCGGTACCAGAAATTGAACTCAGGACCCTGTGCTTGCCTGGCAAACACTTATTCTACTGAGTTATCTGCTCGGCCCCTCAATTTTAATTTTTTAAACAATGTTTTATTTATTTGGTACAGGGTCTTGCTATGCAGCTCAGACTTGTAGTGATCCTCCTTTCTCAGCCTCCCCAGTGCTGGGATTAGAGTAGTACTTTCAGTGGCTCTTATGGCATGCCCAGGTCCCGGAGCTGACTCAATGTGCTGTACTTGGGATCAAACCCAGGTCTTTTTGCTTGCCAGATAGCTTAGACTGCCAAGCTATCTCCTCAGCCCTTCAATTTTAATTTAAATTAAGTTTTTTCCCTGAAGTACTTATTATAAACTAGAATCAGAAAGATGGGAAAAGCGCATATAGTTTGTTATTCCATTTTGACTTCGTGTCTTTTCTTCTCCTTACTCATCTTCTTCACTGTGGTTTTTGGCTCTTTGTAGTTGGAACAGTGGGAAAGAGAGAAAGAAAAGTGAGTTGGAAATTTCCAGTGATGGGAGTCATCTTGGAGATCTCTGAGGTTGGCGTACGTTCATGGTGTTGCTCAGACAACTTCCCATCATTTTTACAGCTCAACTGAGGCTCTAAAAGTGTTGGATTAAACTCCGCTCTTACTTTTCTCTTTGGATTCCTTTCAGACTCCCTGGGCATTGTTTTTCATTATGTCTACCTTTTAATTCTACTGAAAATGTGAGTATACACAAAACACAAAACGTGGGTTTTGTTTGTTTTCATGCCTACATGGAAAAGAAAATTCTCATCTTTTCTAACCTGAAAACTTTGAAAAATTTATAAGCATTGACCAATTCATGGAATAGTAGTTGCTTCTGTTCTCCATTCAATGAGTCACCAATGATTCACTGTGCCTCTGAGGCTTTTTATTGTATGTCAGATGCCTACTAAAGTTGATGTAATAATTTAGGATATTCTCACCATCCTCAATGAAAGCCCCCATCCTTAGACCTCATTAAAGTCTAAAGACATAGGCCTTCTCTGCATACAGGAGGTACAACAGCCATCAGGCCAGTACAGCGCTATCTTGGTTCACAAACTTAATTCATGCCTCTCTTTTGGGGAAGATGGCTGCAGTCCTATTGGTCACCTGATGCATAATTCACCAATGGGAACAAAATTTTGTGTAACCCTTCTGTTTCCTAACTGAATTGTTTGTAAACACAAGTGTTCATGAACCAAAGTCTCACTTTATCTCTTGCAGAATTATATCCTTAACTACCTGATACTTCCTTATCTTCTATAAGGGATAAGGAGCTTACAAATCATAACTGCCTCATAAAAACTTTTGAAACCATAGCTTTTCATTTTTCTTAGGAATTTATATACATTATCATGGTACTTAAAGTGTATTTTCTACATTGTTTTGTTCTACCTTAATCTCGATGTTACAGTAATTTGAATAGACTACTTAGTCATAATTAACTTCATTTATAAGCTCATTATTAAACAGATATATTAATCTCATTTTGGGCTAGCAATTCAGTACATAAAAGTGTTTTGGGTGTTATAGTATTTTTATTATCCCCTTAGGTGCAGCAATGATCTGAAAGATAAAGAACACACTTAGGATATTATTAGAAGGCATACCAGCAGGGCCGGCCAAATAGCTCAATGGATTAAAGCACCTGCAAGTAGGTGCAAGGGCCGGGGGTTGGATCCCTGATCCTGCGGTGCCAGCCCCACCTCTGGGGCCCACTGAGAAGGCAATTGAGATTGGGTGTGGCAGCACACACGTGTAATCCCAGCACTTGGGAGCCTGTAAACAGGCGAATTGCTAGAAGTCTGATCGAGTAGCGAGACCCTGAACATCCTGTAGACCCTTCCCTAAGATACAGAAAGAAAAAGGAAGGCATAAAAGCAGAAAGTTTTGCTAACATTCTTTTACTTATCCATAATATTGTTGTATTTTACAGACTAAACCAGTAGTTAAACATATGCTAAACAAAGAATTTATTATGAAAAAATAAAAGCTGTTGGTTCTTCCAAGCTTGGAAATGTTAAACACCAGAATTTTCTTTTTTGCCCTTAAACAATTGCCTCAATTGTGCCTCCATAGTAATTTTGTCATGTTTTCCAGATTATCATGCACAAACTAGAACCAAATTCAAGATGCAATTTCACAATTATTGGTACAGGGCCAAGTATCGTTTTGGCCCTTAGATGAGAGAAGCTACAGAATGTTACACTCTAATTGAATTCCTGCGTAACATTGTGTCCAGAAATGTTTTACAAGTTTATTAATGTATTTTCCAGCAAAATTTGGTATAAAGTGTCCAAATTATTCTTTTAGTCACAGAGAGGCTAGCTAAAGAAATTGCTGACAGTAAAAATTTTAGGACAAATTCCAAGAAACTTGAATTTTCCACTTAATGAAAGTGTCATCTCATACATGTTATTTAATTTCCTTAGACTTCATTTTTTTCTTATTTTCCAAAATGTTTAATAATCCTGTACAGCCTGCTTCATGTTACAGAGTAAGCACCAGACGTAAAAGTGCTTACTGATATGTAATACGATATTAAATCACTTTGTTCAGTTATTATCAACATCATTGCTCTCATTACTCTTTGTGATTTATCACTGGAGTAACAGTGCAAATATTATAGTCTAGGTCTTCTGAAATATCCTTGATAGAGTTTTATAAACAAATCTAAATTTCTTGACTTTTCTTTTAAAGATTATCTGGGACAATGCACCTACTTGCTTTTCCACATACCCCATAAAGTTCTGATATCATACCAAGGTTGGAGGAGGTGTGAAAGATTGTAACTTGTCAAGTTGATGATGTGCAATCAGAGATATAGGTATCATCATTTTGAAAGGCCCACGAAAATTTGTCATTCTTGCTCATGAAAGGTCACCAGATAAAAGTCATTTATTTGTGCCTGAAGTTTCAAACACATTTCTATATGACTAGATTATCTCCTAGATGCAGAGACAACTAATAATATATCTATTTTGACAGGAAACTCAGCATATTAAGAGACTGATTTTGTATTAATGTAGAACAGATCACCTAAAGGGAGTACTACAAAAGTCATAATTCAACAGCACTCAATTAGCTTGGCCAAGTTAGTACACTTCCTCTAGTGTTCAATGCTTAAATTGAAAACAGCTGTAATGTTAGAAAAGACTCCAACCCCAAATATGCAAGTAGTGCTAAAACCTCAAAACCACCAAAGGTACAAAACCATGTCCTATTTAATTGAGGTTAGATGGTAAAATACTGCCTGAGGTTTAGCACAGAGCATTCCTTAAGCCAGGAGGAAAAAAAAAAAAAACAACCTCCAGATGTTCAAATTGTGTCCGAATTTCCTTTTCTAAATATTTTCAGGTGGCCTCCCAGTTAATTGTTTATAGCAATTCTAACCAGAAAATAGCATTTTATTGTAGAGGTTTTTCTAAGACTAGATGTGTGGATGTAGAAATCATATTTTTCTCACTTAAACTTTGAATGTCATAGGATTAAAGGTTGTAATTTCCTGGAACCACAAAATAAAACTAATTCTTAAAACCTTGAAATTGGTCACCTGAGTAGGGAAGCTCCATTTGGACAGCCATCAGTCACCACCTTCCACAAAGCCTGCTTAAATTAAGTATAAGAGAATATTTAAATGAAATGGCATATGCCACCTCCTTCATATGACATGCTCAACCAGACCCTGCTTAATGGAATTCTTTAATATTCTCCATACCTTAGAGTACTGAGTTAGGAAGAACTAGGTATAAAAGAATATTTCTTTTAAGTTAATGCATGTAATACAGTATCTTTCACAAGTATCCTGAATGTTACCATTGTGTGTGAGTCCACTAATTATTTTTTCTTTTACCTATCAACTCAGTATTATACAAACATAGACACTGTCAGAAATTTTATGATAAATTAACGCAATATATTACTTTTTGTGAAGGTATGTTTTTTTTTTTTTTTTTTTCTAGGATTTTTCCCCTTCTTTGAGAAGGTGGTTGAAAATAAAGTGAGGCCTTAAAGAGGCATGATTCTTGTCTTATTTTAAACATTCAGGAGTTGATATTGCCAAAATTTATCGTGAGCATTAGGACCTATGCATAGAGGGGTGTGTGTGTGTGTGTGTGTGTGTGTGTGTGTGTGTGTAACTATAGTTATTTAAAGAAATCAACTCTTCAGAGATACTCTCAAGTAAACTTGGTTCCTGCTTCCTGAACAACTACAATTTCAAATGGCATTGTGTTTGTATGATTTTTTTTAAAGACTAAAACTCAAGGAAATATTATTCCTTAGAGAAAATCTGATGAATACTCTTCTGTTTATTCATTTTCTCAAGAGAAGTTTAGCACAGGGTAATGTGACATAGCATTTCAGTTACTTTTGTATAACTTTAGCAAAAATAAGTGCAAAACCTAACGATTTAGCGGTGGAAGTCTTGAGCCCAATTTAATGGGCCCATATCAGTGTGCTCCTTTCTGCAGGGAAAACTATAACCTTAACTTTTCAAGCTACCACAAGTACATGCACGCCTTGGCTCTATTTGCAAATCTAACACCTCCTAGTCTCTAATACTACTTACTTTCTGCCTCCTTATTTTCCTTTGAGGACTGCTATGACTAGTTAGGGTCTACTTAGGTAATCTCCTCACAAGAAAAAAATGTTAAAGATCTTTAATTCCACACATAAACATAATTCTTCTGTGGTATACAGCACATGAACACATTCTGAACCTTGGCATCTTTGGCGGTCAGGAGAAGGGGCGAGGAATGATTCCACCAAAATAGCCAACCCACAAAACCTTTCCAATATGGTTACTTCCAGAGGCACGTCTTAGATTTTTTTTTTTTAAATGTATTTAGTACAGAGTCTACACAGGTCAGATTTGTAGTGATCTTCATGTTTACAGCCTCCCAAGCGATGAGATTACAGGTGTGCACCATCATGCCCAGTCTTAATCACTGTCTCAGTGAACCCTGGGGGTGGGGCTGGCACAGCATGCTGGAGATCACACTCCAGTCCCTTTGCCTACCTAAGCAGGTGCTTTAGTCTGCTAAGCTATCGGGCCGGCCCTGCAGAGGCATGTCTTAAACCTGAGTTCTATCTCTGAATTTACTCACTTCCATTGAATTCATTATCTTTATACCTCATGGGCATTTCAGTTGGATGTTTTGTTTGTTTTGGGATTATCTGTTTCAAGGCAATTGCTTTTGAAAGCTTTAATCTTGATTTTATTATCATTTAAATTTATTAGTTGGAAGACAAAGAGAATAATAAGTGGATCATTTCTATTCTGTTTGCTTTAAGCGCCTCTTTTTAAAATTTTAATTTCAATGTCTGCTTGGCATGTTCAAGGTGAAGCATGCCAGAAAGAACTAAGGCATGGCAGGCTGCCTACTACCTCTTAGGAAACCCCCTGGAGTGATGTGTAGTATAGACAAAAGTTTATAAGCTTGAAGTGCTTGCAGCTGGTGGTAATGCCAGTTTATGGTCTGACACGGGCGGTGTATATATTATATACAGCAAGTTTTACGAGTAGCTTTTCCTTTTTCCCAGAGACCCCCTCTCATTAGAGGATGCACCGAAGGCTCAGAGATATTTGAACACTTGAACAAGGCCACACAGCCAGTGTGCAGTGTAACTGTTAAAAGCTGGTTCTATTGGAGACAATTATCGAACCAGTAATTCACTGTAGCAAAACTAAAGAAAAATCCAAAATCTAATCTTTGTGAACCTTTAAGTGGCAACATCATGTTAATGAATACAATGCAAGGTTTGAAGATTGGGGGTTCAAAGCATGTATGATAAGGATGAGGAATAACTAAGGATTATAGGATTACTACTTACTTATTTTTGATCCACCGACAGGTGATTTTTTAAAAGCAACAAGAAGGGGCTGGTGAGATAGCACAGAGGACTAAGCCCCTGCTTAGGATAGCTCAGGGCCTGGGGTTCAATCTCCAGCACCACATGCCACTCTGGCCCTGACCCTGGGTATGCTGAGACAACCACAGAGACCCAGAGTGGTGTCACATGCCTATAATCCCAGTGATGAGGAGGCTAAAAACAGGAAGATTATGAGTCTGAGCTGTGTAGTGAGACCCCATAACAAATACATTAAAAAAAGTAACAACAAAATTCAGATTCAAAACTGAGAAGGTGGAAATAAAAAATAAAATAGCCAGCAACTAGAATAATTCAAAGAAAATCTTAATTCCATATGCAGTAGTTTAGATTCTGCCTGTCCCCTAAAGGACAGTGTATTAAAGTCTGGGTCCCCAGCCTGTGGTGTTGCTGGTAAGTGGTAGAACCCTTAGATCATGACTGATGGGATCCTTACGTCACTGGAGAGCAGTCCCTTGAATACGAACTGGGGACCTTGTCTCTTTTGTTTTCCCTTTTTTGCTCCTTGTGTATGAAGTAAGCAGTTTGTTCTGTCACATGCTCCCCACCACCGCCTTTTGACAAATCTCGCAGAGGTCCAAAGTAACTGATCCACCTGATCTTAGACTGGCAGCTCTAAAATTCTGAGCCAAAATAAGCCTTCTCTTGGACTGAATTAATTATCTCATGTATTTCATTATGACAGAAAGCTGACTAAAATATTGCACAAAGCACTTGGGGTCAAGCAGATATGAGTTTCAACCTTGAAATCAATGTATTAACCATTTAAATTGTATTTTGGGGTTGGGGATACAGCTCAGTGGTCTAAATGACTGCCTGTCAAGTGAAAGGATCTGAGTATCATCCCAGGTACCACATGTCATGATGGGCCCAAACATTGGGTGCGTCGAAGCAGCCACTGAGACCAGGCATGCCTGTAATCCCAGTGCTGGGGAGACTGAGCTAGGAGGATCACTGCAAGTCTGAGCTGCATAGTGAGACCCTAACCCAAATACATGAATGTATAGAAGGTTATTTAAAAATTAAAATAAATAAATTAATAAAAGTTGGAGTTACTTGTTTCCCATGTGAAAAACAGGCAATCACTGTTGTTTAGTGTTGTTGAAAGGACATAAAGTACAGAATAATTAACTATCCTTAGCTCTGGAGAATTTAAATGGTGAGATACAGTGAGATGACTTGAAGATAAAAGAAAAGCACAGGGAAATGAGAGGAATAATAGATGTTAATTATTAAAGAAACTTTGAATGGAATGTAGGGATAAGGCTTCAGAGTTAACAATCAACCCAAGATCTCAATAGTGTGCATCTTGTGGAGTACACTCATCCAAGGCATTCCATAGCAATGAGACTGGGTTACCAGAAAAGAAAGTAAGAGTAAGGAAGAAGGCTTTCACACCCCCTTCAATTATCAGGTCTCTGTGACTGCCTCTGTTTTTCTCTGTCCACTTCTGAAACACTTGCTAAGAAAAAAATATAAGACCTCAGAAAAGCTTCTAATGCTAAGCACGAATATTAGGTTTCTGTTGTTTTATTTGCTCCTTTAGAGTTTTTGCACTACTGGGTGACCAAGTTTGCAGAGATATACAAGTGAGACTTCACATCGGGGTTTGCCCCTGTGGGTAATGATTGTGCATCAAGATGCTCAGGGGTAGTTGGGCTCCCAGATAACTGTGCTCTTATTGGATGGAAATGCCACCACAGCAATTGTAGCATGTCCTGGAAGGACGGTGACTAATGTGATCAATATTTATATTGTGGTCAGCTGAAGCTGTTCTGCTGTTATTTCTCTTCTTTCCAGGAAAAAAAAAAATCATTTCACCACAAAAAGCTTCATGTCTACTCAATGCACTTTCATAGTTAGTTTCATAAAAACACCACACAACTTTGTCTTCAACTAATACAGGCAAAGTTGACTGCTCCTGATGACATCCTGCCATTACTTTTATCAGATTTAGGCAAAAAATAGTACACAGCCTGCTGCAGTTTTTTGTTAGTTCTTACAGAAAACTGAAAAATCAAAGCACTGAGTGAGGTAACTGCTATTTTGAGTGCTTTATATGATTTTGTGTTCAGAATTCATGTGCCAATGCTCAGTATTTAGAAAAATGCACAATTATAGATAGTATATAATTATAACTAAAAACATCCTTAGAAAAGAACTATAAAGACTTGGCAAATTGTTAATAAGAGCTCTGTTGAATGATGGAATAATAGGTATATATTTTCCTGAACTACTTGTATTCAATATTTAATTATTTGAGTATTTTTACATTTAATATTCAAGAAAATAAAAAGATTCATTCTATGTAACCTCAAATTTCTCTAACATGGTTTAATTTATGCATATATTTGTTCTATTATTTTGTTTCTGTTTTGTCATCTCAAGCTGATCCTTCTATGGGAATTGATAAAGAATATATTGTATTAAGGATGGCCAAATAGCTCAACAGATTAAAGCACCTGCAAGCAGACTCATGGGCCAGAGGTTTGATCTCTGAGCCTGCCATGGTGGCTCCACCTCTGGCAATTGAGACTGGGCATGGTGGCGCGCCTGCAATCTCAACTCTTAGGAGGCTGTAAATAGGTGGATCACTAGGAGTCCAATCTAGTAGTGAGACCCTGAACACCCTTCCCTAAAAGTAATATGAAGTAATATGAATAGACACAAAAGAGAAAGGAAGTTGAGGCCTTTAAAGTCAGATGAAAAAAAGGAAGTTAAATGAGTTTAACAAGGTCAGCAATCCAACCAATAGCAGTTTGGGGATTGTTTGCTTTAGAAAGAAATCCATACTCTTGCCCTTTGGTTTCCTGGGACTTTTTCTTCCATTGATTCTTTTTCTAAAGAGGGGCTGTACTCACTCCACAGCACTTAGAGTTGTTGCCACAAGTGTGATGCGAAGCAGATTCAAAGAGGCAGAGAAAGAGCTCAGGCGATGGCTCCACATGGAGGAGTTTTGGGGCACTTATTTCAGCGTCCCCTGTCCTTTGTACTAGGCCGTTTTAAAAATTCTTCTTACTTCCTTATTACTTGGTTCATTTTGCTGTTTAGAAAAGCATAAAATTAGCTATACTGACATAGTCATGGGGATATTTTACATTGTTCAAGATCCTTTTTAAGATCTGTCATTTAAGACCTACTATTTTAAGATCTTATCTAAGATTTAGATAAGAAGCAAGTCTCTGGGGGATGGGCTCATTTACTTACAGGGGACTTTTACGTTTGGCTTCCTAACAATAAATATTAAACTTTTGTTGTGAATATAAATATTATTCTTTGTTATTTCACAGCTTCTGAAAGCACTCAGCAGTCCACTGTCTGAGTAGAAAATCTCACAAGGGAGGCTTTTTTAGCTCTACAAGCTAAGTATTTACATATGTCTTTTGTTAATATAGCTGAACATCCTTACTGTGTTTTTAGTTATGATAAGCACAAGACAAAGCATAAATATTGCAAGACAGGAAATACTGAATTCAAGATCACCTTTTATGTAGAAAAGTTTAGGAAAATAATTGAATTTCATTCTCATTTTCCATGTTCAATGGGTGCAGATGTCACAGTTTCCATGCTTACCTGACAGATTTGTAAATGTTGCCACAAACATGTCTTGCACCAGGCCAGATGAAGACCTGGAGCCCATGATAATGTCCTCCACAACTGCAAATGGAGGCCTAGAGTCCATGACAGAGTCTCATGGAGGTCTGTGTCAAGGATCTGTGCTGGGAAGGCCTGAAGAACAGAAAGGTTGTGCCAGTGGGATGAAGGATCAGTGGCAGCAGGCTGAGGGATCTGCACTGGAGCTGGGAAGCAATGCCTAAGGTAAGGACAAGAGCTTCTGAAGAAAACCACAGCCATCCTCAGCAAGCACAAGGACTCGAGCTTCTCTGAACATGAACACAGTTGCTTCATATCGTGAAAACCAGCATGACCACCTTCTCCAGGAGAATCAACACCACATCATTTTCCCTTCTATTTCTCTTTTTAATGCTGTTGGCAACAATACTCAGGTGGGCCTTCCATACCCAGCACCACACTGATTCAGTTGACCTGGGTGCTCCGGGTTGCCCATCAGTCAGTCCACCACACCTAATATCCCCTTCAAGGGTACCACCCCAGTGACCTCACTTCTTTCCAGTAAGGCCCTATAGGCCCAAGTTCCCATCCCTCCATAGCATCCTAGACTAGCAAACCAAACTTTTGAACACGGTGATTGGGGGACATTACATTTAACATTCAACCTATAGCGAAACTCAACACAACTATATGATTAGGTACAAGAAAAAAGTCAGCGTTAGAGATGTTTCAAGCTTATTTCATGTGAGTGATCTCAGATTGTTATCTCTAACCATGTTACTAGAAATGCATTGGATTAATGGGGCAATGACTCAAATGATGATGTCAACAGAACAGCTCCTTTAAAAATATCATTTGCTTTATCTTAGAAACAAATTGGGGAAACTGTAAAATGTAAATCTCTCCCCCTTTCTCTGGGCAAATCCTGACATTTATTTTGTTA
>NDGM010976176.1:0-10104 GCA_002564305.1 Octomys mimax | reverse complement strand
TGGTAAAGTCATTGATATCAATGGAGTAGTAGATCAGCCGTAGTCCCTGTCCCGGGTCCTGTCGGTACCAGAACATTCGGTCATGACCCTTGGTCTGAGAGCATTCCAGCACAGTGTTTGTTCCTGTTTGTGTGATCCTGTTCCTTGGGGTCTGAGTAATGCCAGAAGCCATGGACCCTGTGGGAAAAGAAGACAGAAACTGGAGACAGAGCTGACGACTATAACCTCTTGGTGAGATCTTCAGAGAAAACCTAACCTCAGACTGGATAATTTAAGGTGAGGATTTCCCTCATCTGTTTTCCAAATTTACCTCTCCCCAAGAAACAAAAAAACACACAACAGAGGAGCTTGAAAGCCATGGCAAGCAGTGGTAAGACAGAAAGGTTTCCAGCCCTCAGGGGTGAGGGAGTCACGCAGGGAGGTCACTGTGCCTTCTGATTGGCTAGGCCTCACAGAGAGACAAAGCCACACCTCCAACCCCACCCGGAAGGACCTGACCTTTACTCCTTTGTGATCAGGCAGGGAGCCGGCTGACTTATTGCAAATCCCCTCCGTGGGTGCTGAAACTCTCCCTTGAGCCTTCACTAACAACGAAGAGAGCTGTCTTTCTCCTTCTTCCAGGGGGAAGACCTATTTCAGCTATTCATGGTGGCTTTATCTCCACCACAAAGTAGACTATGGAAAAAACTCATAACCCTACAATCAGGGGGAATGTGGCACAGTGGAATGTTATGACACTATAACTGCCTCTGTCTGCATTGGATTGGCCTGCTCCAATTCAATTCTGGGTCAGCTGTGCAATTTGAATACAGGCTCTAAAATTTAAGACTTACTTGTTTGTTAAGGGAAAATGATAAAAGTTTGTTTCAAATTTCCCTTCTTTTTAGATGGCTCCTGTTTTTTTAGTCAATGTTTTCCTGATGTAGCTGTTTGCTAAATATACTGACTCATTATAGGGGCATAGTCCTTCAGTGTTAGCCTGTGGTTCAAAGAAAAGCTTAACACCTTCACTTGGGAGCATGCTTTTAATTAAATCTAGGCATTTAAATGGTAATTTTATCTAATATGAATTGTTCCTAATTTTAGAAGGAAAATGTTCAACATTTTTAAAAAATGTCTTTTATTTATTTGGTATAAGGTATTGCTATGCAGCTTGGACTCATAGTGATCTTCTTGTCTCAGCCTCCCCAGCACTGGGATTATAGGCACGCACCACCACATTCAGTTTCGGTGGCTAGCATGGTGCCCAGAGTTCAAGGGCTGGCATTTCAGGCAGTACTGGGGATCAAACCCTGGTTCTTGTGCTTGCCAGACAGCACTTAGACCACTGAGCTATTTCCCCAGCCCTTTCATCTCAGCTGCATTGATGACATGAAGCTTTGTCTGTGTCTGACACAATAAATAGCCAGTTCCTGGTTCCACCTCACCCCTGGGCGCACCACCACACCCTACACCAGTCACCCTTCCTGAACATCAGGTTTGTTATCTTCCCTGTGTTTTCTTTATTTATATATTTTGCAGTATTAATTTTAACTTTTATTGATACACAATACTTGTATAGATTTATAGGTACGATAAAACATTTTGATTCATGCGTATATTGGATAATGATCAACATATTCATTCACCTTAAACTTTTACCATTTCTAGACAGAGGTACTTTCAAAATCCTCTCCTACACTGAGATACATAGCACATTGCTGTTGACTATATTCCTCCCACGGTGCCACAGAGTTCATGAAGTTTTTTCCCTATGTGTTGGCCAAGTTTTACCCACTGAACTCTTAAAATATATCCACTCTTTGTTTTTAAATTTCCGAACTTATACAAAGGACAAATGGCTATTTTGCAACACAGGTATTGTAGAATCCTGGGTTCCCATATTTCCACATTATCTGACTTCAATAATTACCAACTCCGGCCAGAGAGCTCGGCGGTCTGAGCACCTACCTGGCAAGCACAAGGACCGGGGTTCAATCCCTAGTACTGCATACCATGCTGCCCCAGAACCCTGTGGGCCCTGTATGGGCCTCCAAAACCAGGAGTGTTGGTGCATGCCTGTAATCCCAGTGCTGGGGAGGCTGAGACAGGAGGACAACTACCAGTCTGAGCTGTATAGTGAGGTCCCTGTACCAAATCAATAAATCTTTAGAAAAAATTTAATAATCATCACCTCATGGTATCTTTTTCATCTGTCCCCTACCTACTTCTTCCCCTCCTGTGGTATTCAGAATAGTTGCTGTTTTATATAGGAGCTCACAATCACGTTTTACAGCCACCGCACATACTCCACATGCCATATTCCTGTGTCCTTCCTGCCTTTTTCTCTTTGATTAGAGTCCTCCATTTAGTAACACCGAGAAAACCAGCAATCAATTCAGGGAATTACTTAGCCAGGAACTCTTATCAACACAGGATGTTGACAATATGGTTTTTGGTTTGTCCAGCGTGTGAAAAATTCCATTGCCTGGGCCAGCGAGATAGCTCAGAGGACTAAGTGCCTGCTTAGGCAAGCTCAGGAACCACAGTTCAATCCCCAGCACCACATGCCATGCCAGCCCTGTTCCCAGGATGGGCTGAGCCAACCAGAGTCCGGGCGTAGTGGCGCACACCTGTAATCCCAGCACTGAGAAGGCTGAAAACAGGAGGGTCAACACGAGTCCGAACTGCATAGAGAGAGCCTGCAACAACCAAATACATTTTTTTAAAAAATCCCATTGCCTTTATCGCTCATCCTTAAAGTAAATGTGCTCATTTGCTGCCCTCTGCTGGGGGATCTGATTTGAGCGGAGCAAGGTTGAAGAGCTAAATGTGAACTTTGGGGAACAGGAACTCCCCTCTAGGTGATCACCCCCGCTGAGAGGAGAGGAGAGCCCGGAGGACTGAGGTCCCGAAGTCCAAAGGCCCCTGCTCAGCCGGGACCGACAGAAACTTGTGGCTGCGGGACAAGGAGAGAAACAGAAGTTGTTGCTGGCGCAGGACCGAAGGCCAAAGAAGCGTGAGAGAGGATCATGAGAGGAATGGATGGGGAGGCCATCGGAGAGAAACAGAAGAAATGGGCTTGAAAACGATGCCCCAATTTCCTAACGTTGTGTGCCAAGATTTTTTTTTCCCACTCTAAACCAGCTGATAGAACCTTGAAATTAAACTGTACCCCGACCTGTCCTCTTCTCAAGTGGGCTGCATGTTGCTCAGTCCTACTTACAATCTCTGTGGTGTGTGTGTGTGTGTGTGTGTGTGTGTGTGTGTGTGTCCCACAGCCAGATGCAAGCAGTGTGTGGTGGAGGAAGATCCTAACTACTGTGGAACATTTTTCTTTCCATCGTGAATTTTTGTTCTATAAACACATACACACGTCCCCTGGCACACCGGATGCCAAAGAAGAAATTCGTGTTTTACTATTAGAGTGTGTTTTCTGTGTTCTAGGAAAATGTTGCTTGCTCTCAACTCGTAAAAGGTGTTTTTCTATGTTTTCTTCCAGAATTTGTAGTGGTAATGTTTATGATTAGGTCTATGATATGTCTAATTTATTTAAATTTGTGCTATTAAGTAACACTACAAGGTTTTTTTTTTTAATTTAAAAATATTTTATTTATTTACTTATTTGGTACAGGGTCTTGCTACATAGCTCAGACTCATAATGATCCTCCTGCCTCACCCTCCCCAGTGCTGGGATTATAGGTGTGCACCACCATGCCTGGTTTTGGTGGCCAGCATGATGCTTCTGGCGTTCTGCAGCGGCACAGCATGTGGTGCTGGGGATCAAACTTGAGTTCTTGCGCTTGCCAGGCAGGCTCTTAGACTGCTGAGCTAGCTCCCTGGCCCTAGAAGTTAATTTTTATAATCCAATTATTTTAACATCACTTCTTGAGACAGTTGCTGTTTTATATATTGAAAACTTCAATCTGTAACATATCACTTCACTTTTTGTTTTCTTTAATTTCCCCCAGTAGTGTTTTATAGTTTTTTATGGAACATGATTTGCTGATTTTTTCCTACATAATTTATTATTGATACTATAGGAAATTTTAAACATTTTTGAGCTTTATTTTTCATTTCTCTGAAAATGGTAAACATAACATTTGATCTTTTGTTTTAACTCTGCATCCTATGATATTTCTAAATTCACTACTTCTAGTTATTAATTTGATTCTTCAGGGTTTTCATCTTCTTCAATATAAACAACCAAACAATCTCCAAATAGTAATACTTTTACTTATTTTCAATATTTCAACATTTTATTCCCTTTTTCTCTTTTTTTTTGGCCTTCTCACACTTACAAACATTTCTAAGACAGTGTGAGATAGCAGCATTGAAAAAAACACCTTGTTTTTTTCCCTGGTATAAGAGGAAAGTGCCCCAAATCCACTGCCAATTAGGATATTAGCTGTATATTTTTGTAAATATGTAATTTCAATAGATAGAAAATCCGGGATTTCTGAGAGTGTTTATTTTGAATGAGTACTAGATTTTGTAAAATGTTTTCTCAGAAAGGTTAAATGATTATTTTTCTTTATTCTATTTATACATGGTAAAATGCATCGACTACATTCTAAACCATTATTTTTCCTGTGATATTGGTCTTATTACATTATTAGTGTGTCCTCTTTTATGCAAAGATATACATAGATGAATGGGCATAAATGCTTGCATATATATGTACATATATATACATATTCACATTTGGCTTTTTAATACGTTGTGAAAGATTTTTAAATCTATGGCAGTGAAAGATGTTCTGAAATGCTTTGGCACTAGGGTTTTTGCTTTTATATCACAAGCATGAAGTGTTTCACCTTCTCCAATATTTTGAAGAAGTTTATGTACAGTTCTTTTTTCCTTAATTTTTTATAGAAATCATCACAAAAGCATACTGAGTTTGTAGTTTCTCCTGAAAAAGTTTTTGATAAATAATTCAATTTCCTTCATGTAAGTTTCTTCACATTTCATATTTCATCCTGAAGCAGTTTAGAAAAATGTATTTTCAGAGAATTTCATCCATATTCTAGAATTCATCGACACATTCAGTTCTGATATTCTGTTATCATTTTTATGTCTATAGCAGCTTCAGAGATGTTCTTTCATTATTGATGTAGTAGTATTTTGTATCTTCCTTTTTTGTCTCGATGGCTACAGTTTAACTGATTTTATTAAATGATTGCACTATAACCATATTCTGTAAGTTCTTGAACATACTTTTTACAATGAGAAACTTCATCTGAAATTTCCAGCATCTCTGTTATTTCGTCAATGGTTTTGATTGAGTGTTTTTGTTTGTGCATGGGTAATACTGCTTCTTCCCAGAGCTAAACAATTTGGAGGGAGAATCAAACTAACCATTCTTATTCATATTTAAAACTAAGTTCCTCCCCTTGCAATATGGAGGCATAGGTGTATCAGAGAGCAAAGTTTACTGTGCCCATGAGTTGGACCTGTGCTATGGCATCATGACTGGTGTGCCATCCGCTAGAGTGACATAGTGGGATATAGGAAGGTCTTCGACACCTCAGTCACACTCACCTGAAGGGCTCCTTCACTGTCATTGTCATTTCCCTCAGAGATGGTTGTATCTTTGAAAATGCTGGCAATTTTTCTAATTGGCTCATCTTCAGTATCTCCAAAGAAATAATATTAGTACTTCCTTTCATCTTTGTATCCCTGCTTTCTCTTGTGAGCTCTTTCAGTTTCCGGTGTCCATGATGTCAACCTTTGGCATTGTCATAATTCTTGTTAATGAATACCACATCTAGAACTCTATCCCAATTCATTTTGTTGATCATATGTTCATCATTTAAGTTACATCTGGGCAAATAGACTCTAGCATTAGGTCTGTAGGATTTAGAAGATGTCCTATTTGAGTACAACAAAGGTAGTGCTGTTCTTGTCATCATATATGTTTCTATGAGATTGGTGTCTGCAATGCTTTGGATCTACCTCTTTGGTTGCACACCAAAGAAATTCTATCATTTATAAAGAGATATTGAGGTAGAATAGAAATCCAAGCCAGCATGAATGCCTTTGATTTGAAATGCACTCTGATGTACTCCATCTTTCAGAATCAACTGTAGAAAGGTAGGGGTGTGTGTGTGTGTGTGTGTGTGGTGTTTTTGCATTACTTGGGTCACAGACTTCCAGGAGCCAGGTTTGAAGCCTTGAGTTCAATTCCCAGTAGAAAAACAACAACAAAAAAGCTCATGTCACAAACCGTGCAGATCCTCCAGGGTTACAGTCAGTGGGCCCTCATGTATTCTACTGTTCTGCTTTCCCTCATAGATACACTGTTTGCTAGCTACCATCACAGTGAAGATCTTGTGAGCCATGTGAAGTAGTTCTTAGTTCCAGTTGGAAATTGGGAATGCTATGCTGTTGAGAATTTTTACTAAGAAAGTCTCAGGGTATTGTTTTCTAGAAGGTAGGCAATTTACTGGCCCATCAGCCAGGTCTTTTTTGAGGTTGCTGAGCTTTTCTGGATGGTTGTAGAGTGGATTCTCCTCTTCCCTGGGTGGTTTTTTCTTGCAAGCAATGACCATCTCAGGTGACAGCTGCATCTCCAGAGGTTTCAGGGACACCTCTGCACCCTGCCCGTCAGGACTCATATTCCTCAGGTCTATATGATCGCTGACATCTCCATTCCTCACACACATCCCAGCAATGCCTCTTTTCCACAACCTGTGGAGGCTTTCTCCACACCCCGCTGCTCAGGATTTGTCCATTGACTTAGGAGACCCCGTGTAATACATGGGAACCTCACACTGCATGGCTGCCTTTTCTGCAGTAGCTCACTACTGCAAACACACCACCTCGCAGCCACGGGCTCTGCCTCTGCCTCCTAACACTGGCAAACCCCTGGCATCCTGAATGAACTTTCCATGATTGCACTGCAGCCCAGAAATTGCATCAAGGCAGAGTATGGGGCCATAGTGAAACCACCCTTCTGTGTTTTCTCCTTTCCAGGGATGACTGCTTTATATTGCCTGTTGTCTCAAGTCTAAAGATAACTAAATTTTTTTTCCTCAAATTTCACAGTGGTTTATAGAAATAAAAAAAGTATAATTTAAAAGAACTATTACTGTGACCAAGTTCCCAAGAATAAACTTTGCTGCTATTGCCTTTGTGCATTAGGCCAATGTTCCTGTGGCCTTTTAACTCAGGCTTGCACCAGTGACCCTCTAGTGATCGCCCAGGCCTTCTCCTTCAGGCTGGTACTGCATTGTTTATGCCTCTGATTTTGAGTTTTCCATCTTCAGCCTAGCAGCTACTGGATTCTGCAGCTTTCCAGCATGCTGACAGCACTGGGGGATTTTCCACCTCTTAACTTCTGATCCTACAGACTGGCATAGTGCTTGGTCCCTGATCCCTTCAGCCTACCCAATAATCCCCATGCATAATTTTACATACACTTTCTATTGATTCTATTCCTAAAGGTGGTTCTTATTTATATATACTCTTTTCTATACATTTCCCATGGTTCTTTTTAATCTTGTTTCTTCTTCCACACACGGAAATTCCAGAGGTACAGCTAAAGTTTTCCTTTTGTGTCTAACTGAAAACTATTGCACAAGTATCTAGTGAATTATCCTAAAGCTATCATATGAGGAGAAGCATGAGACTGGCCAGATGGAACTTGATCACGAAAGGAGATAAGCTATGGGAAAATTTGTGTGTGTTTTTAGGGAAATATAAGTATGAACTTTTACTATAACCAGACAGTAGAATCCAATTAGGAAAACAAATGAGGGAAAAAAATGAAGTCAAGTTTGCTGAAAAAATTAACTAGATTCAAATGTCTTTTCCCTCAGCATTTCTGAAAGAAAGGTGGTTGATGATGCATGTTAGTGGCCATGGGGACAGCAGTGGTTTCTTTCTTCTGCTAAAAGTTGTAATGATGGAAAGAACATTACACAATGCCCAGGACGTGGTATAGAGAAGTCTGATTGGGTGAATGGGGATAGCATGCTCCCACTCAATCAGGGAAGCTTCAATTTCTCCCACACCTGCTGGCTCTTGAAAGTCGGGGCCCAAGTGGCACTATACTGGAAGGAAGCATTTTCAATGTTTGCAACAGAGTAATATCTCCTGTATCTCAGACATGCTTGCAGATTGTTGACAAAATTGTAGAACTCCCGGTAAAAAGATATGAATGAGCCAGACTGAGAACAGAAATTCAAGACCAACATCCTATGAAAAGTGCTCAAATTCATTAGCAACTAAAGAAAGATGAATGGGAAAAGGGATATGAAGGGTGACAGACAGCGACAAAGACACACACACACACACACACACACACACACACACACAGAGACAGAGAGACAGAGGCAGAGAGACAGAGAGAGGAGAGAAAGACCCAGATTTCTGGATGAAAAAGAGCATGACCTAGCTAGCAGAATTTTGACAATTACTGGTTTTATAGTGTAAAGAAATCTTCCTGTTTCCTGTACTCTGTGTCTGTGCCCTAATTTCCTATTAACTTCTTCATTTTATTCATTTTTTAATGTATTTAGGACAGGGTCTACAGGGTCTTACTACGTAGATCAGACTCACAGTGATCTTCCTGTTTTCAGCCTCCCAAGCACTGGGATTACAACCACGCGCCACCGTGCCCAGTCTCAATCACTATCCCAGCACCCCACAGGGACAGGGCTGGCATGGCAGGCTGGGGATTGAACCTCATCAATTTTTTTCTTAAACTGTCATCTACAATTTTATGTCAACTACATCTGATGCCCTTGGAGAGAGTGAGTGAGACCTGGATCTCCTGAATGTATCTATACTGCTGAGCTGGATAAAATCTACAGCCCTGGGGCCGGGGAGATGGCTCAGTAGGATAAGCACTTGATTGGCAAACACAAGGATCTAAGTTCAACCCCCGGTTCCACAAAAAAAATAAAAATAAATTTAAGAAATCTAGAGCTCTAAACAATGCTGTAGGAGTTATAAGGATATGGGAGTAAGAACTCCACTCTGGTAAGGCTGAGAATTCTAAGGTAATGTTGAAGAACCTTCAGGTGGTATTGACATACATAGAATACACATATAGTAACCATGTCTAGACAGTCACGTTCTCAGGTATATAATCCCATAAAGATATTACACAAGTCCATGAAAACTAACCACAAGTGATTTCAGTGTTGGCAGGGAACTGGGAAGAAGTTGGGTATCTTTTCTGGAAAGGAAGCGGAGTGTAGTATTGTGTAGGATTTAGAAGTGGGAAACAGAATTAATTTACAGAAATGTGAAATATTTCTTTCACCCTGAGCTGGGTGGAAAAGTCATCGCATTGAACTGCATCCATAATAAAATAAAAATTATGTGATTTCAGATATACACACATATGGCTGGGGTTGGGTGCTCCATGAGAAGGTCATGGCTGGGCCATGTCTACAGCATTCTATCTCTGAGAATGTAAACCCAAGCTCAGAAAGAATTAGAGGGATCTTTTTCAGTGTGGTAAGATGAGGCCAGATGACTTGAGATTTTGGGATACTGTTTCACTGGCACGATACGACTGGATAAAAGGAGAAAGATAACATATAGTGAGGGATAAACATGAAAGAGAAGACAAAGGAGAACTTGCGAGGCACCTGTGACAGACCCTGCCCCGAGTGGCATTTTCTCCAAACTGTTAGCTTACTGGTTATTGGCATTTCAACACCTCTATCTGTACAAGAACCTCCACTGTGGTTAGCCAGCTCCAGTTCACTTCTGTGGCTTCCTCCAACCTCACCCATCAGCTGTTTCCTGAGCTGGGTGCATGGGGTTTGTGTGCTCAGAGAAATGAAGATTTCAGCACCGTGTACTGACTGCTCGCACAGAGGTACAGGGCTGAGTCTTGGAGGTCAGACGACTTGGTTTCCAACCTGCAGGGAGAGTCTCTGGGACACGCAGCTGAGAATCGGTCCTTGAACTCATCTGTTTGATCAAGGACTGTGTTGCTCTGAAAATGCATCAAATACTTTAACTCTTCATTCTTCTTTTGCTGATACCAGTAAACCACATTGTGCCTGGCTTTAGGGACGCAGGATATCATTGCTTTCTGTCCTTTCCGTATCACCAGTTGTCTTGGTGTCTGGGTGACTTCATCCTCAGAAAAGCCTGGAAGAGAGG
>NDGM010976167.1:0-18471 GCA_002564305.1 Octomys mimax | reverse complement strand
AAGGAAGGAAGGAAGGAAGGAAGGAAGGAAGGAAGAAGGGAAGGAAGGAGCCTCCATTTCAAAACTAGACCACAGACAAATCCTTAAACTGTTAGAAGCTGGGTATGGTGATATATGTCTGTAATCCCAGCACTCAGGAGGCTGAGGAAGAAGGATTGCAGCAAGTTCAAGGCCAGCCTGAGCAGCACAGCTTGAACTGATATTGATTGCTGCACTGCCTCAAAAATTAGTAAGTAAATAAATAGACAAAAAAATAAAATAAAATAAAAGTTAAAACACACATCATTTCCCTTTCACTGCATGAGCCGAAGGAAAGCCCACAGTTGCCATCAGCCTTATCGCCTTTGTTTGTGGAGGCTGTGAGAAGTCCACAGGCCAACCTGCTCTATGGACACTGGGAGAGGGAACTGACTGAGAATCAGCAGGCAGAGCTTGGAGAGAGGCCCCTGAGCGGGCCCCACTAATTTTCCACCTCAGCAGAGCTGGAAGGGGCTGCAACACTGAGGGTGGATGGAAAACTGTGAGGAAAAAAGCAACATTTTCTCGTTGGGGACACTAAAGACCTATCACATGATTCCATTTTCTTCAGAATTGTGGAAGGCCTCAAGACAGGGTCAACGCTTAGCTGGTTCCCAGTTTTTCTGCCTCTATCTCAGGCAGTGGTGCAGACAGAATAGGAAAAACGCCTTTTCTTAGCCTCAAGTCAATGGTTCTTCCATACATTTTAAAAACATTAAATCCTCTTTAAGGAAGAGTTCTTTCAAGGCCAGCACTCTATAAATGTGCTAAGGCAAAAGCAAATAGAATTCCCAGAATGTCATACCTGCATATATACAACAGCAAGGAAAGGCCCAGAGATGGGAACATGACATAAGGCCAATGCTGGGCCATTTACAGAGCCATTCTGCCATGCCAGGTGTGTGCGCCGTGTCACCAAGGAGGACCATCCTTGCCATAGGTTTTGACTATTTTAAAGGTGAGGCAACAGGATCGGAACATTTCTTTGTGCTGGAAAAGTACAGAAACAGCTAGCTCTGTCATCTCCACTGAATCTATTAATTTAGCATCCATGGGCACGCATGCAAGAGAGGTTACACATACAGACCATGTCATGCCCAGATAGCTGATGAGCACGTGCACCCACCAGGGCGGCAGGGCCACTGTCCAGCACGTGTCTGCTCATTTTCTGCTGTGCTCTCAGGAGCCCGAGGACTCCAACAAGGAGCGGGCTGTGCTACCCTTGGCTGCGGCAGCACGAGAGGAAGCTGAGGAGGAGAAGTCTGCACCTGTCTATTTCCTGCACTCCGACACCTCCCCACCAGGATGGCAGTCCTGGGAGCTCACCCTCTGAGTCTGGGGAGCACAGAAATGTTTGTACATTCTAGGTGTGCAGGGGCTCAATCTACCACCTTCCCAACCCTAAGTTCTAGCTCCAGACCCAGGAAAATGCATCTTAGTATAGAATAGGTGCTCAGTAACTATGGCGGAGCAAAAGGAAATGAACCCTTGTTAAGCAGCAGAGTCACAGGATGCTGAGGGACAGGAGGAGGAGGAGGGTGAGGAGGAGGGTGGCGGTGAACGCGATGACAATAACGTGGTCTTCATAGGACTTTATGTTGAACAAAGCACCCTCTGTGCTATTTCACCTCAGCCTGATCATTCTACAAGCCAGGAACTATCATCCCTGTGTTACTGTTGAGCAAACTACCATTCACAGGTCAAATGGTACGACTGAAATGATACCCTGGCCTCCCTAGTGCTACCCTGATACTGCTTACTGCACGCCAGGTTCAGAACAGTCTTCCAGAGAGAAATGCAGCAGCACTGGGGCCACACTGGCGCTGTGGTGTGCACTCCAAAGGGAGGGGGCGGAGGAAGCCCACCTCATCGCGAGACTTTCATCATCTAGCTTGGAGAGGTCCCGCGATAGTCACACAAGCCAGCTGCCTTTTCAGCAGGCTCAGATCATCTCCAAAGAGCCTTTTTTCTGGTCTTTGTTATTATAAGTAGCCCTGCTAGTGCCCAGTGCAGAAGCAGCTCCCTCTCCACGATGACAGCCAGCCTGAGGGTGACAGTGCCTGGCAGGGATGAAGATGTGGAGAGTGGTTTCTGTCCAGGGAGACAGCTCAGGGTTAGGCTACACGGCAGCTTTTGGGTGAGCGGTGCCCTTTGCTGTGACTGCTACTGGAGAAGGACTTAAATGTGCCCGCCAGGAAGATGCAGGGTGAGCGAGGGTCTCCGTGCTTCAACGGGGACAATGATGTCCCCAGCTCACTGCTCCCTCTTTGCCTCTGACTCTAGCTCCTGGCCCAGGGCTGTGTGTTGCAGCTACATGGGAAGGAGAATTTAGTTCTGGTTGTCACATTCAGACATGTTGAACCGTCAGGGAAAAAAGAAAAAAAAAGAACTCCCCACTGTCCAAGGACTGGTCATTATGACTAGGAATTCCCACGTGCCTCCGAAGTCACAGCACCATAACTTTGATGAGACCTGTGAACTGGGGACCTCCTCCTAGGACTCTAGCCAGGCCACATAGGATGGCATGTGTGACAGTGCTCCTATCCAATAAGCATGATAACTAAGGGCAACGTGTCCCTACTGAGCTTCAACTTACTCTTGTGCAGGCAGCATATGTAGCCTCCAAATTCTCTCTGAGATAGAAAGGAACCTAACTCCTCACCCTCCCAAACAGTTCTCGAGACAGGTCTCTTAGCTTATAGATAAAGAAAGTGAATTTCAGAGCCTATAACCATGAATACGCACAAGTAAGAGGAACAAGAATCCCAGGTCCATCTGAGTTCCAGTGCACAGGACAGCGCCACCTTCAGAGTGGTGACGGCAGTCACTGTCTTCAGTCTTGTGGATGGCTGCTGCCTGGGGACATGGTATGCCCCCTGAAGCACACCAGCCACTGTCCTAGCACCCTGGGCATCCCCCTCCTCTCCACAGGGCACCTTCTAGGCTCCTGCTCACCATTGCTCTTACCAGACTGGCGAATGGCCTTCTGTTCTTTCTGGCCAGGCCCTACAGGGTGGGGAGTGGCTGTCCCCAAACTAAAGGAAGAACAAGGTGAAGCAAATTAATGTTAAGTCTACTATCTGACAAGCCAGCTTCTAAAAATGCAAGTGGCAGTAACAGCAGCTGACCCTCACCGGGATGATCTCATTTATACCCCTGGGACACCACCAGGTAGATTTTTCTGGCATTGCCATTTCACAGAGGAGCTGGAGAACGCGACAGTCCTAATAACATGCAGAGTGAGCCAGGAGGCTGCGCACAAGGCAGCCTCAGGCCTGGAGCACGGCTGCCTCTTCCCTGCCCACCTCTGAGATTACCAGAGGGCAATGCCCTGTGCCCACCCTCCTGCCTTCCTTTCTGGGGTCTGGGCTCACGCTATGACACCATCCTGCCAAGTTTAAACGACTTCTCTCAGGACACAGGTGGAGTCAGGGTCGCAGTGACTTACAACACACCTGTTCTAGTACTTCATTCCAAGAGGAAGATAGAGCCTTATCACCAATCTTGTTTCTAGTACATGGTAGAGTGAACCCGTGATGGATCTTCTCTCCTTGCTTTACAAGTCTTGTGTACCCACTAAGGCTTTCCGCTAACCCTCAGGAAAATAACATGACATTCTCATGTTATTTTATTTTTATTTTTGGCTGGCTCAGCCTGCCTTAAGGGCAGGTCTGGTGTGACATGTGGGGCTGGGGATCGAACCACGGTCCATTGCACTTGACTGGGTTTGCCCAAGCAGGCGCATTAAACAACTGAGCTAATCCACAAGCCCATCTCATGTCATTTTAAATCTATTCCAATATAATAGATACTTTCATTATTAAAATAAGATTACAACTTGCAATCCCATAAAATAATGTGTGACAGGACAGTTATTAAATATTTATGGATACGTGATTCCTTTCTTTCTTTTTAATGAATCTAGATGTTCTGGAAGAAGAGGGAGGATCACTTGAATTACTCTGTATGCTTTACAGGATCCCTAAATAAACTTTCTCTGTGACTGATTTCTACAGAACTATTACAACAGCCACACGGTCCTCGCAAATGACAAACTGAGTGGTGAGAGCAAGGGGAGGGCCAAGGACAAGCTCATGTCACTGCATGATGACTTCAGGCCCCCGAATGTGTGCTACTTTACCTGGCCCGGTCACTCCACACCTGCATGAAGAAACTCAAAGCCACCACTTTTACCTGACCACAGCTTTCATGGAAAGTTCCTTAAAAGCCCCTGGTTGACTTGGTTGCAACTTGCGACCCCTTAATCCCTGACTCATGAGACATCTTGCCAAATCTTGAGTTTTCTGACAGGAGGCAGAGTTTAAATTCTCCAATAAAATTCTCGCATATCCTGGTTGAAGGGACAAGGGCTAATGCAAGGAGTTCCAGTTCTTGGTAAGGATTTCTACTGCCTGTAATACCCATGGAGCCTTGGTGACACTGCCTGTGCCCCCACCACGGACATGTGCTTCTCATGCACCAGCTTTCTTACTAAAAAAAAAAAAAATGAAAAGGGACTGCTGAAAGGCCACGTAGGAACCTTGCTTTTGCATTTCAAAATGCCCTTGGTGCTTGTCCAAATGCAGATTTATAAAAACAACAGATAGCGCATTTAAAAACTGGCACATCCATTCTTGAATTTTGGACTACCCTGAAGGTCACTTGTAAGCCCCTGGAGAACTGTACACTGGCAAAGCAGAGGCTGCAGAGCTTGTCCAAATGTGGTCCCTCTGTGCTCACAGTCTGTCAGTTAAGTCCCGACTGCACTGTAAGCTGGGCCTAGCACTTCCTCACAGTGTCCCGGGCGGATCTGCAAGCTGAAGCTCAGCTGCCCTTTTCTTTCCTTCTGGTTGAGCAATGGTTTTCTTCCCCCTTTTTTCCCACCCTCCTCATCATCCAGATTTCGCATAACAACCTGACTGCTCCAGAAGACTCCTAGCACAGCTCACAGCAGGCACAGGCCATGTCACCAGCTCCACACCATGTGCATCTTTATTTTCAAAACCTGACATCAGCAGCCCTAGGAGAAGCAGCAGCTCATGCCTCCATCAACTACCAGTCTTCAGAAAGAAATGGGAGCATGGGAGATGCAGAAATAGAGTGGCACTGAGGGCAGCCTGACACACGCTGAGGAGACGCCCTCCTGTGTCCAAACCTGGCTGTTCTGCCTAAAGGCAGGCGGGGGAAAAGCAGGCTTCCCCGCCTCTCCTCTGCACTAGGATTTCGAGTGACAGATCTACTTTCAGGTGGGCTCTGCTGCGTTAATGTCGCATGGGGCAGGGTAGGCGCTGGGGAGCCCCTAGAGATGAGTCTGATTTTGCATGGCAGAAGCTCCCGACTCACTACTGTGATGTCGAATTCCAGTCCCTTGCTGAGAGCATGACACATCTCTTCTCACCTGCCAGTGCCTGCACAGCGAGCCCTGCTCCCATCCTGGAGCACATGTGCAAGTGACTGCCACCCCAATGACACCCCCCGGAGAGCTGCGCCTCACACCTTTCTTGTAGAATTTTCCGTCTTCAGCTGAAAATGGCTTTTTGGGTGAGACTCAACCAAAGCATAATCTACAAAAACCAAGGGACCAGCAGCTGGAGGAGCCGAAGGAGGGCTCTCTGGGGGCTTGGGCAGGAAAGTCCTTCCGTTCGTCTTTCCAACCTCCTTGGAAGGCAGCCCAAGACCTGCAGGGGCTCAGGGCAGGGTGGGCAGTCTGGTCAAAGGTGTGGGGCACTGTGTCCAACAGCGTAGCCGATTCCACATCAACACCTCATGAAAGAGGAAAGGTAGGAGGAAGCACAACCAGAGGCGCAGTCTCCTTCCCGCTGTCCTGTGGGGATTCTGCAGCCCGCCTCCTGGAAGGCCGAGAGAAGGGCAAAGAGGCCAAGCAGAGCAGCAGACGTTACCCCGTGTCTCTCAGGCAACTGCTCACTTTTGTGATTTGAAGACACTTCTGCCTACTCTAGCCCCAAGTTCCGCCTATGCGTGCATATGAAGCGCATGCACACACACTCACGTACACACTCATGCACACAAGCACACACACTCACATACACATGTACTTACACACGCACTCATATACACATGCATGCACATGCACACACGCATGCACACTCATACACGCACACACTCATACACACGTGCACACACTCATGCACACACACAGTACTCACACACACACACCCATGCACACACGTATGCACATGCACACATGCATGCACACTCATACATGCACACACTCACACACATGCACACACATATACTACTCACACACGCACACACATGCATGCACATGCACACATGCATGCACACTCATGTACACTCACACCTGCACACACTCATACACACATACACACACACTCATGCAGACATGCACACACACTCATACACGCACCCCTCCCCATCTGAGCTCACTCGGTAGTGCTGATCCTGGCCCATAAGTTCTGCACAGATGCATGGTACCTGAACTTTGGCCCAGGGCCTTTCTGTTTTAGGAGTACCACAGAGTGCTGAGTTTGTCCAGTTTTAGGCCTTTGTGTTGCTTAGGACCCTTAGTGGGTACCCACAGAAGAAGCTGTTTATTAACACAAAGCCAGGGAGTCAGCCGGCCCAGTCCCTACTCCGGGCCTTACCCTGTGCAGGTGCAGCCCTTCGTGTCTTCACCTTTCAAGCCTCAGTCTCCCTGTCGGAATGTGTTAATAACACCTAACTGAAGGGCAGCTGGGAGGGTGAGAGGAAGAGAATGCACAGGAGGCAGAGCAGGTGCCCTGGACCTATACTCCATGTTTTGTGAACAGGCTTGGTCCTGGGTTGCCCGCTCAGCCCTGTCAGTCACTGGGGGTAAGAACAGTGTCTGCCTCATAACTGGGAGGACAAAACTGGCCCCCACAGAGCACTGCACCTGGCCCATGGCAAGCGCCCCAATGGGGGGCCTCCACTGTCTGCCTAGCCACCCAGCTGCCAGTGGAAGGAAGGCCGAGGTCTCCTTGCCTTCCCAGCTCCTGGCTCATTCAAAGATTCCGGGGATGGAGTCCCCTTCGCGGCCACCTGCTCTGCCCCCACTCGGCTCTCCTCTGCTCCTGATCTCTAGATGAAGCAAAAATCTGGTAAATATTACACGTACAAGGTAACAGGTCTGGAATGCTCGGCATCCCAGGCGCAGCGCAGTTGCTGCTTGGCGCCCAGACACACACTCTGCAGCCGAGGGCCAGGCTACATTTGGCTGCTTTGCACAGTTTGAATAGAGATATTAAAAATCTTGCAACTCTATAAACATTTGGACTGTTTGCTAATCAAGTGGGATAGCTTTATAAGACAAGCCACCTAAAGGGAACCCAGCTGGCTGATTTCTCCTCGCAGTTTCAGACCCTAGAGAGCAAAGGAGCATTTGGGTGCACTTTGTGGAGGGCCCCATCAGGGTGGCAGCGTGGCGACTTCCGTATTCTAGACTGGAGAAGCTGTTCCTGTGGCGGAATGCCCGACCTTCAGGCCCAGCGGTGTCCCAGGGTCTGTACCCTTAATTATTCTTAATTATTACACCATCCTCTGCTTTGGCCTCAGAGGTCTGGTAAAGGACTTGAACTTCCAGCGAGCAGGAGTGACTGTGGTAACGGCGGCCAGCAGGTGTTGCAGACCCACCACTGAACAGTCTGGCCAAGCTCTCTGAAAATAAAACCTCTGAGTCAAGGACTACACAAGCATTACTGCTCTCATTGTTGACACTGACCAAATAGCACATGTGGGCAGAAGGGACAGGATGTAAGCGCTCATGAAAGGGAACTGGCTCCATAAGTCAAAACCTAATGTACACTTCTCCAGCAACATGTACAGAACAGAGTAGAAGGAGACTGTGTTCCTGCCACTGAATTTCAACTGTAGTCTCCCCTGGTTAGACATAAGGACCAGGAAAACTTCCCCAAGCATAAAATGGACTAAAGGGGAAGACTTTCATCTTTCCTCCTAGGTATTTCATGCCCCCCCCCACCTTTAAATAAAACTTCCTCCCAAGTGGCAAACTTGAGAAAAAAATGAGAACACTAGATCCAAGCATGCAAGAAGAACAAAGAGAAAACAGGACAGGTGGCAGGGGCAGCTGCCACCCCGCCTACTCTTCCCCGCCCCCCTTCCACGGCCCTCTGCAGCACTCCCTATGCACACAGCCCTTCCTGCAGCTTCTTGTCCCTTCCATGGAAGCAAAGAAGCAAGACCTTGCCACAAACACAACGGAGGGTGCTAAGCCAGTAACTTCTGGACCAAGGCCTCACCCGGAAGCATCTGTCCTGACTCCCCAGGGAACTGGACAGAGCTTCACCCCCACTGCAGACACCCAGAGAACTGGCAGGAGGGGGCTTCCTGTGGGCTGGGCTGAAGGACACTGTGCCTTCGAGGGGCAGAGACAACTAGAGGAGGAGGACTCTGTCCCTTGCATGTGGAGAAGCACAGGCATGTCCAGTGTGCATTGGGCAGAGAAGGACCACTCACCTGGTGCTCTCCAGGGTGGCGTGGCTGGGGAGGGATGTCTTTGTGGTTAAACACATTTTACAAGGGATTTTTATTGATTGCAGCTATACTGAAAGAGACATGACTCAGATGTACTATAGCAGAAGCCACATAAAGTGCCACGTTCTACTTAGTGTATGGGCAAGTCGGGAACCACACGGAGATGCTATCAGAGAAGAGATGGTCCGCTCCTGTCCTCTCATGGCTGGATAACAAGCTGAGTTTTCTACAAGGGACTGTGGCTAGTCCTTGCTCGGACAGGCAGTGGTCCCGTGGGTGCCACGGATGCTTTTTCTAGCAACCTGGCTTCAGTGCATGAGCACTCCATGGCAGGCTGCTGGGAACTGAAAGTTTCTGCTGTGTGCAGGGTGGTTATTCTGTTTGTGTCACTAGGTAGCTATAATGTCCTCAAAGGCAGGCATAACAGAAAACAATCATAACAACAACAACAATGACAACAACAAAGCAACATTACTGCTGTTGGGAGCTACCAACTGCCAGGCATTAGCCTAGACTATCCCATTCAGACAGGAGAGTTGTAGTTTATACTCAGACATCCCCCAAGTCCTCATACCTCCTGTGTGGTGCTACTGGAAGATGCTACCCTCATGGATAGACTCATCCACAGATGAGTTTATACCTAAATGTGCAGTGGGGGGTGCTGGTTGGAAGATGTGGGTCACACCCTGTGAAGAAGGGGGCACCTCCCGCTCTGGCTCCTCTCTTCCCTCTCTGCTTCATGAGCGCATAAAGTAAGCAGCTGTCCTCTGCAGACCCCTCTGCTGTGCCACCTGCCTCGATGCCAGCAGACCGTGGACTGAAAACTGGGGGCAAAACCAACCTTCACCCTGTGGGCATTGAGTGTTTTAAAATAGTTTACCCAGCAGTAAAAAAGTGACCAAGACAGCAGTCAAGGAACTGAGGCTTAAGGGGCCCAACACTACAGCACTAGGACTGTGCTATCTCCACTAAGCCTTTACAGCATGGCCTGCCGCCTGCACCCTGGGCAGCATGTGCTCCTCTCCCGGGAGGGAGCCACCTTGCTTAGCTCTCTTTTCTTTCTTTGGAGGTACGAGGAATCGGACCCAAGGCCTCTGCACTGGGCTATATGCCGGCCTTCCTTACTTTTATTTTTCTCTTCCTTCCTTCCTTCCTTCCCTTCTTCCTTTCTTCCTTTTTTCCTTCTTCTTTCCTTCCTTCTTCAAAATTTTGACACAAAGTCTTGCTACATCATTAAATTATCTAGGTTGGGCTTGAACTTGTGACTCTCCTGCCCCAGCCTCCCTGTTAATTCAGGCTCCAAGCCCTTCACACAGTACAGGCTCAGTGAATAATGATTGAGTTAAATAAAAGAAAACAGAATTTTCCCAATTGCCATTTTCTGGGAAAACCCGGGCATAGCTTAAAGTCAAGTAAGGAGGAAGCGAGGTAGCTGGCCATTAAACAGTTGAAAGCATTACTAGCACATATATTCCTTTTGGGACAATCCTAAGAGTTTCTGGCTGTCCCAAGAAGACAAAGAATACCTATCCACTTCTTTGACTAACCTTTGTTCTTTTGCAGGGGGAGGAGATGGGGGGAGGAACACCTAACTTGACATCTACCCTTACTGTATGCGTGAGTATAGTACACTGCCATCGACTGCAGGCCCAAGGTGACCCAGCAGCACTCTAGAGCTCGGCACCTTGCAGGATTTCTCCCTCGTCTTCCTGCCCAATGGTTAGCAGTTATTCCTCGTCTTCACCCCAAGCCTGGTCACCACCACTTCTCTCTTTGATTCTATTTGAATGTATTTCTAGATAGCTCTTTTTTTGAAATAATATCTCCAATATTATTTTCCTCTCACAGAAATTGGTACCACTTTTCATTTCTCCAGACTTCAAAAAAATATCATTTGCTATTCTCCATACATGTCGACTTGATATTAAAAATGTGGGGTGGAATTCCTAAATTTGCAACCAGTGCTCAGAATAACAAAGCACAGGCATTAAAAGTTTTTCACAATGACTTTGAAGTGAATACTTACTCAGCCCCTACCACATGAAGCCGTCTTTATACGTCAGATTCTTTCCTTAAAGACTTGTTAAGAAGTAGCATTTTCTAAAACAAATTAACCCTCATTTCAGAGATGAGCTAAGTGGTTCTCAGACAGGAAGCGCTTTGCCTGGGCTGACACAGGCAGGACTTCGCCCCGGTCTCCTTCTGGGGAGGCCTGTACCCTCTTTCTAGTCTTAACTGTCACATTTAAGAGCCCCTTCTGGCACATGGTGACTCACTTTCTGGGCTTGTCAACTGCAGGTTGGAGTCAACAGACCAGAAGCTGACATCCTCACAGACTTGAAAGGAAGGGACCACCGTCTGCCGCACAAAGCCAGGGCGACCGAGAACATGAACTCGTCTGTCTAGACAGACGACTAAACAAGCTCCTTCCAGCTTAGACTTGAATTCATTCAGCCTGCTGAATAGTTCGCAATAAAAGAGAGAGAGAAAGAAACAACTATTTAAAGGCTGCAGCGCTGCTCCGCCTCTCCCACACTACCCAGAGAGTAGTTTAAGAGTAGTTTCTGAGCAGCCTGCATGTGTTAAAGTTGAAGCAGAAATCAGACTGAGATGAGACTAAAAATACTTGTGCTGTCTGGCTACAGGCCCGAGGGCACTGGCCTAAGTGTCCCTGGACGGCGCAGTGACAGGAGTTTGAACTCACAGTGGGAGGAGGGTCTCATCCAGGTGTCCCGGCGGCCTGGACGAGAAGGCCTTGAAGTTGGGCTTCTCGTCTTTCACAGGAGCTGGCCAGCGTCTTCCCTCCCAGCTCTTTCTGTGCCCCGGGGACAATGAACCTTTCTCACTGAGAACATGAAAAACACCACTCAGAGGAAAGAAAACAGTCAATGTCCTTTCATGAGGCTGAGAGATACGCAGAGGCTGCTGATGGTCAGAGTTTTTAAAAGGTTATTAATATAACGGCACTTTGTGAACACAGAACTCTCCATGCTGGTGGCTAGGAGTTGGCTCGCCGACCACACGGCCTGCTGCCCAACACGCAGCACGGCAGTGCACCAAGACGTCTCCTGCCCCTGGCTTCTAACAATTCCTAGGCACTCTGCAGGGGCTGCTCCCAGTACAGCTCATATTTGCAAAATTCATCCAATTGTTCACTTCACAAATGCGCAGTGGATGCTTCAGTCTGCAGCATTCCTTCATATGTACGAACAAGGGATTGGCAGGCCTGCCAAGAACTGGCTATGGAATTTCTAGAATCCTGCCTACTGATAGGTGCTGGCCCTGGTCGAATCTTTTCACAGGCACCCTAGAATCAATGCAGGCAATGGGGCAAGAAGGGAGTCCTCAGATTTACCAACCTGCAGACAGAACAAATAAACAAAAGCAGAGAACAGTGTTCCCACCCAGGGAACAAAACAGAAAACAGGGCATAGCATTTACTGCACATTCTGGGCAAGAGAACAGCTTCAAGGACACTCTCATCTTCTGCATAAATTCGTGTGGAAGAAACAATTTCCGTTCTCCAAACAGGGAATACAAAGGAAGTGCGTGAGCACCGCTGAGGCCACCGCAAAATTCCAAACGCAGCTCTCAAGCACCTGCCTTCGCCTTTCCCAGGTTTTGAGGGGAGATATACTGTATTTAAAAGGAAAACATCAAACTATGTTTTTATCTTTGTGAGAAAAGCAGAATGATTCCCTGATATATGTGGATCACACGCTTCTCTCTCAGCATGCGCTCCTTCTGCCAACACTGAGTTCTTCCAGATAAAAGTTTATTTAAAGGCATTGTCTTAAGGAGTGATGAGCGCGGTAAGCTTTGGAGTCAGATGTACCAAGTTCCAATCCTGCCCCTGCCATTCTCAGCTGAATTACACGTGCTGTCCATAAGCCTTGGCTGCCTTACCTAGGAATCTGAGAACAATCACCGTGTTGGTACATAGCCCCAGGTCTAATGTAGTTACTCAGTGATTGATGGTCAGCATTATCATTATTATTATTCATATTTTCATTAGAGGCAGAATCTACTGTCCCCATCCCTCAGCACTCTCACCTATACAGGCGGTTCTTCCTCTTGCTGAAATTCATTTAAAATAAAGCACAGGTAGATAGAGTCATACAGCTTTATGAAAAGCGACGCGCATTCCAAACAGAGGATTCCTGCTCTGGCTGATGCAGGAACTCTTTGGGGAGCTCCTTAAAATGCAAGATGCATTAAGGTCTACCTCAGACCAGTGCAGTCAGAAGCTCCAGAGGTGGCCCAGCACGGCCACATCAGTAACTCGCTCGATACTACCCCAGGGATCCTGCTGCTTGCCAAAGAAAAAAGCCTCTCTGTGCACCAGGCCACCAAACAGAAACCACAGGGGTGACACTCAAAATCACCAACCCTGGACCCAAGCCCTTCAACAGGGGAAGCCCAAGGTGGCCATGACACCAGCACCTGGGGTAGATCAACTGTTCTTGGGGATTCTCTTGTTTAGTCTTTGAAGAGAAAAAGCTGCTCCCTTTCCAGCAATAACACTGGAGTTAATGATCCTTGAAGTTACAGCGGCCACAGTTGCACAGGGATCTACTTTCCTGGTCACCCAAATAGGACAATGGATAACGTAAGCAGCAGTCTTGGGAAAACAAGCTACACAGAGCAAGAAAATAGAGAAGCAACCCCTGCTGAGGATGTGAACACACGCAAAGTCAGCTCCACTTCGGAGCAAAGAAGCAATCCAACTGAATATTAGAAAAATATGGCCTGACCATTTAGACTTCAGAGGGATCCAAAGCCAATTTAGACTCCAGTTGGTGGACAAAGTTCACATTCAGCAAAACAGCTCCAGCAGTTGCATCATCCTCACAACAGAGCAATTCAGAAATACAGATGTCCAGCCATGTGCAAAACAATGCTTTCATTTTTTTCTTCTCTTTTCCACTCCTGACCCTGAGAGCAGGCTGGAAAAGCCCAGCATCTGTTGCTACTAAGAATAGGCTGTGGAGATGATTACTTATGAGCTTGAGAGGGCCCAGCTACTTGCCCACAGGACAGAGCTCTGTTGCTGTGCTGGGGTCACACAGCAGATGCCTTGTGCCAGCCGGGGTCACTGTCCAGTGGTCTCATCAGATCCAATGGGCACAAGCATGACTAAAAGCATCTACCAGCTGGGTCCCTGTCAGGGGACCAGGGTTCAGGTTAAACCAGATTCTTTGGTACCACATGGTATGTGATGTTTAAATTGATGTGAAACTCCCACGAGAGATAAGAAGCAGGAAACTGATGTTTTTTCTAGCACACAATTAAGCATCTTCAGACTTCTACTCTCATGGAAACTTAACCTGAATCCTTACATGACCAACACCAACCAGGCACTGCTAGGCATGTCAGGGCCAGTGTTGGCCATCTGGGACCCTGGGGTTAAGGGCTATCACTACATATTTTGGACGTAAGCCTCAGCTCGCACTCTTCCTAGTGAACATAAACTTTACATAGCACATTAGGACTTGATTCATGAACCTGGTGCTTCCAACTGTGACTTTTACACCAGAAAGACCTGTCTCAACTACTCCTATCTCAATTGGAGTAGCTTATTTAAAAAATGGATGGAAATTACATCTATGTCTACATTATAAAATTATAAATCATTATAATAAGGTATAAAATCAGTCTACTAAGCATACCCAGTAAGCATCCAGTACATAGCTCCCCACAATGCCACAGATCAAGGAACAGTGTAGATCTCTTGGTGCCATGGCTGTATTACAGCCAGGGGTGAAATCCTTCCCCTTTCCTACTCCTCCATCTACCCTGCAGTAGACAATATAATTGGTTCAGAATGCCGGCTGACCCTCTCCCCCAGGTGAATTCCCATGCAGAATTGTCTCTTGTGCCCTGCTCTGGCCCTACTAAACTTAAAATCTTTCAGTTGAGACTTGCTCTAGTCAATGAATGTGTATGGGAGAAATGACCACATCTCATGGTTCTCCCACAGGGTCATTCATGTTAAGGTCTGTTTCCTCAACTGAATCTCAAAATGCAGACCTCACAGAACAGAGCACACCCAACCCACAAGGCTAACTCAAGCAAGAGGTAAATCTTTGTTGTAGGGTGAGATTGAGAGGGAAGTTCTAATGACCTTGAGCTTATAAAATAATGCCGGATCCCTCAGAGTCCTGTTATACCACAGCACATCATTACGTGGATGTTTATGTACAATAGGCCAAGTATGTCTCTAAAATGTATCCACATTGAATAACAAGCACATACTATAGCCCAGTGGTCCCATTCTGCAGCCATAGTACCTCTGAGAGTTTCTCTTATAACAGAAATGCATCAATGTTTCCAAAGCTCACACTAAGCCTTTGTTGCTGTTTCATGACTCATCAAGATGGCAGGCAGGTTCACAGATGAGGAAAAGACATGCAAGGACTGCTGTGGTTTATTTCTAGGTGTCCCCCCAAAGTTGCACATGCTCCCAGGTGGAGACCTGGAGAGGTGACAGATCATGGGGACATGATGTTCATCGGAGGATTAGCTCATTGATGAGCTTAGGCTGAATGTGATGCTGGGTCGTAAACCCTGCTCAGAAGTGGGCAGCTGGGGCGCGGCCTGGAAGGACCTATCTGCTTCCCTCCTCCCTCTTGAGCTCTCCCTGCTTCCCGCCACTGTGCTGTGAGCTGGGTCTCTCCTGCCATACCCTCTGACCCACTGTCCGGCCTTGGAGGCAGCAAGCCATGAACAGAAGCCTCTACACATTGTGAGTCAAAATACAACCCTCTCAGAGTTGTGTCGGGTATTGTGTACCAGCAATAAGAAGGTAACTAAGACAAGAAAAATGCTCACCTCTTGGAGAGCACCAAGCAGCTTCTTGCTGTCACTCAATGGCCATGCTGCAGTTTCAAAGGTCATCTTTCTGGCTGCGAATATGTTCTCTGGGAAGTCTCCTTTCACCTCTCGGGACCATGTTCAGGGGTTCTGGTCTCCCGGGTGCTTCACTCCTGATCAACCATATGACTCAGCTATCTGCTTCTGTTGGTTTGATCCGGTCAACCTGACTTCTCCACCACATTGCAAGCTCTTCTGTCTTCCTCTACCACCTGGCATGCAGTAGACTCATGGATACTTCTTGTGTAGATGGATAGAGGACTAAAAGCAATATCCTCATGTAAATCTTGCTGTTCAAAACTCAGCAAAATCTGGCCCAACAGAAGAGCTTGTTGATGGTAAGAGATACAGTTTTACAAACCTGGCTTGCTCCTCATTTCCACATGCGGGCAAAGGCCTTTCTGTTTCCTCTGCTAGGTGAACAGAACTGAAGATCTTCCAAGCCTGGATTTCCACAAGGAAAGGTCATTCTTACAGGCTAAAGTGTAGCCACATACAGGCTTCACCTCACCTGTCCCTGGCCATCAAGATGGAAAAGGCTATCATTACGCAGTACAGCAAACGTGAACTCTAACAGCTGCCAGTCCTACCAGGCAGCATGAGATGAGGACAAGCCCCAGGGGTTTTGCATACACAGAAGGGTGCAGAGCTAACTTCTCTCCAAAAGGAAAGAGATGAATAGACAAGGATTATCGACTAAAAGCGATTAAACCAACAATAAACATAATTTACATAGTGAAGTTATCAAACACTGTCAGCTAAAGAACTCAGCAGGAAGTGAGCTGTCCTAGAGTCATGCTATAAATACCTGCAAATGCAGTTCCCAAGGTCCATTGCACCTTCCTTGGCCACCCTGCATTCCATTCTCAGTTTACAGCCACAGAGACCCATGGCTAAGTCACCCTTCTCCCTATTTTACTCAGAGACAAAGCCACAGATCTTAGGATGCCCTCTATGTCAGGCAGGAACTGGTCCTCACTACCCTTCCAATCTCATCTCCTAGGACACTTTTGATAACCCTGGAACCTGCTTGGAACAGCCTATTTCCTCTGCCAGAAATGCGCTACTCCAGATAATCAAGCCCCAAGGTATCCTTGGGGCTCCTCCAAGTGTCTGCTTAAATTCCACCACCTTGAAGAACGCTGCTGGCCCTGCTGACACACCTGTCCATTCCCCCTAAATTTATTCCACCTTTCAATTTATCAAATTTTACCATTTTTAATTAATCATTATTAAGAGCTTCCTACCCGCCTCCACCAGAATGGAAGCTTCCCAAAGGCAATGATTTTTCCGTTTTATTCACTGGTCATGTCACTCATGGCCAATAGTGATAGCAACAGACAATAAATAAGATTGACAAAACTAGTGTATCATAAAGATGTCCATTCTTTACCTTTGCCTTCCCAGGAATGGTGCATATATCGGACACTGATTGTAGAACTACATCTCTAACGGTGGTCAATATAGAGATACTCTAATTGAAATCTTGCTGGGAGGTAAAGTTCACTCTGTACAGTACGTAATTCTTCCCATATCTCAGGAGCCACATGGGGGGGGGTAGTGATGTAGGTCATATTAGAGAAATACCTCTCTAAATGGCATGACAATCAGAAAATCTATAATAGTTTTAGAATAGTCACACTGTATGATTGGGGTCAAAATACGGGGTAGTTCAAAAGACACATCACAGTGCCAGGAAGCATTGGGTTGTGCAAATCAAGTAATAGGTAATTTATCATTAACTTCACTTTTTAATAGTTTGGTCAGATTCCCACCTGTTCTAATAGCTCAGCATGAGAAAAGCATCTTTCGGAAAGAAAAACTCAAGGCCAAGTTTGGCTGAGATAGCAGAGTTCACATTCCGCTGCTGGCTAGATCCTAACCCATGGAATGTGACAGAACGGGATTCGGGCCACAGGAGGGTGGCAGTGCTCTGAGCAAACACCACAGGAGGGAACGCTAATGCACAAGTTACATGATTTGTGACGCGTACGCAGTACACATCTGCCTCCACATTCCTTCCCACTTCACCATCGCCCAACGGGCTGCCCCCGAGTGAAGCGCAACTTCCAGGCTGATACCCATGATCCCTACTGCCCCCCACGAGGCTTACAGCCCTCTCTGCACACTCACCATGCTTTCTGCAGGGAGCAGCAACAGGGGCCTAGTGTGGTGTTCGTAGGTACTCGGGAGAAGGGAGGCACACAGCAAAACTCCATCGAGGCTTGGCTTCGGGCTCCCACCCTCCAGGCTGGGCCAGCAGAGGCCCCACTGATCTGAGTGCTTCTGGACAGGATGCCTGTGAGCAATGTGACCACATGACAGAGCATCTACGAGGTGCAGAGGCTGCTGTGGTCCCAGCAACTGCAGTGCCGGCACAGATCATAAACACCACCCTTCCATTCCCTGCCCGCCAGGGGCTCTGTCTCTGCTGGTCTGGGCCAGGGCCAGGGAATCTGCATCAGAGGATACTTCAGGAGATGTGTATGCAGGCCACACTTGAACCCCTGCCTTCAAATCTCAACCTGGCTACTTAGTCTCCTGATGCAGAAAATAGGTGAACTACTTGAGTCCATCTTCATGAAGGTTAATCATTTGCAGAGACTATCTATTCCTTTAGATTCTTTTATCATACAAGGAGACTGTAGGTAGCTTTAGCTCATCTTAACTGAAATTTGGGGGCACAATGAACTTGAAGAAAGAATAAATGTCATAGCCACGTGGTCCATAGGAGCAGCGATGGCTCATCTCCATGGAGTTCGTGTAAGCTGATGGGCCATCAGAGCCCACAGTCAGTGTGGGAACACGCAGTGGTCAGCAGCGTCCAGGCTAAAGGGCGTGGAAAGCAAGAGGCGCCGCAGGGCCACTCCCAGCTTATCCTTGGAATGGAGAGGCGGTTCATGCAAGGTGACAGGGTGGCCCTTGAGCTGCTTGGCACAAGCTGCGCCACTTAACGAGAGCTCAGAATCACTCTCAGCATGGAGAAATTCACCCTGACCCTGGATGTTTGCCCCCTGGCACCCGCTCACTTACATTTTTACTCAATTACTATTTCTAAGAACAGAGACCAAAAAAAAAAAAAAAAAA
>NDGM010976144.1:0-12774 GCA_002564305.1 Octomys mimax | reverse complement strand
TCCTGGGCTCAGAGAGGCTCTAGGGCTGTGAACAGAGGAGTTTGGGTGGACGGTGGACCTTGGCCTGGCTTTGCCTGTGCTCCCTGCGCTACCCTGTGGGCACTGCTGAGTCTGGGCCTTTCCTTCCGGGATGCCCTCTCCAATTGCCTGCCACATAGTTTCCCACCAATAAGGGCAAGGTGCATCCAGGGCACCCTCCCCCAGGCTGCCGCGGTCATTGCTGCCTGAATCCACACCCAGGTCCTGCCCACTCTTCCTAGGAGCTGGCACCAGTCCCCGCCAGCTTTCCCTGGCCCAGCAATGTCCTAGAATGTCCACACATCCAGGGAAGCTTTGCAAAGCCGCTGTGACAGTTCACTGTCCCCTGGGGTAGGACTGAGTTTCAGCCTCTGTGACTGACCACTTGGTGACAATGACAGCTGAAACAGCCCCTCCCTCCATATCTGGCCTGCTCATGAGGGACTAATTCCTTCTGTGAACTGGGGGACACCTGTGTCCCAGCTCCTCCACCTCCTCACTCATCCCAGTTCACCTGTGTCCAGCCTGGTCCAGTGTCTCCTGACCTGAGGCTGGTGTTCCTGTATCTCAGGCACTGCCACACCCACACAGGGCCCGTCTGCCACCCCTGCCAGCTAGGCTGTTTGGGTGACATTAACTTTGGAGTTTGTTGAGTACCATCCTTGCATCCCAGGAGGTCACCTGGCACTTTTCAGCAATACAGATACCAGCAAGTACAGGGGCCAGGCGTTTTGTAAAAATTAGAAGACATGAACACGTGTTCTCATGGAACTGGCTGTGCTATTTGGCTCCCCGTGGAGCAGTACTGAGGCCTGGAGTGAACCTTGTGGCCTGAGCCCCTTAGGAACAAAAGACCTGTAGACTTGGGACATGAAGACTGGTGGGATGGCCTGCCGAGGGCACAGGAAGATGTCCTAGCCTTCCCACCTCTGACCTGGGATGCCAGCATACATGACAGGTGGAGCACAGTCACCTGAGGGATCAGAGAGTCCAACATTCAGAGCCAGAATGAGGCAGCCGAAGCAGCGGGGATGGCTTGTGCTTTCTCATTTTAGAGTGCTTGAAAATACCCAAACACTTAAAAAAGTTTTTGTTTTTTGAATTGTCTCTTTTAATTTACATTTCTGTTTGGGGTAGTTTGATCTTTGTGAACAATAAACACTAACCTGCACGTGTGGCCCAGCCACCTATCTAATGCCTGGTCTCAGAGGACCTGATGTGGGGTTCTGTGGGGGGGGCACTCCTAGCATGTCCTTGATTCAGGTGGCCGAGGAGAGTGAAGACCACAAAGTTGGAAGACACAGCCAGCTCAGGAGAGACTGCCCTGGTACCCAACAGGGCAAAACAGCTTGGGAGCCAACACCGAGGCCCTGGTGGGATGGGCTGGCCTTTCCTCACCTGGGTGCCAGTTGGAGATGGGGACAAAAAAGAAGTGGGCAGAGGATGTGGGGGACCAAGTCACACTTGGCTCAAGACCTGGGTGCCCTTGGGACACCGGGTGGTGGTAGTCTCCCAGGAGTGACCCTACGGGTAGTGAAGCCACTCCTGACACTCCACTGCCCCCTACCTGTAAGAAGGCAGCCCTGGCCAACAACAGGACTCAGGGAGTGCAGTCTCGGGGGAAGGGCTGGGGGATACCACAGGCCCGCAAGCCCCCAGGGGGCGGGGCCATGACAGGGAGGTTGGGTGTGACCCGCTCTTTGTGACCCTGGGACTTCGTGACCTGACTACCGCCACGCCTCCACCGAGCGCCAGGCGGGATCCTGGCCACTCCTCGCGCTCCCGACGCATGGCTCGCGCGGTTCCGCGCCGTGGACCCCGTGCCCAGGACTGCAGCCCGGGACCCGGATCCCGACAAGGAACTGGACTGGGCCCTCGACCGGAGCCCAGACCTGGACCCCGACCCAAACCCCATGCCCAGGACCACAGCCCAGGACCCAGACTCCGACTTGGAACTAGACCCAGAACCAAACCCGGGTCTGGATCGGGATCACGACCCGGACATCCACCCAAACAGGATCCCGCACTCTCTGCAAACCGCTGCACCTCGCCGTACCGTCCGCGCAGCCCCACGCCCCACGCTGGCCGTCACCTGGTCCCTAGGGGTCACCACAGGCTGAAGGGTGAGCACCAGCTGAGAGGACCAAGAACCCTGACTCCACCCATCCTGCATGTCAGGAACCCTTCCCTTGGAACCACGGGACCCTGTCCTCCAGGACTCAGACCTGATCCCCAACCCAAGACCTCCAGACCTGACTCCTGACCCAGACTGAAGTCCCCACCCCCAGTCCTGTCCTGTCCACATCATCCCAGACCTCCTCTCTGACTCCTGATGCGTTCTCGTTCCTAACCTCCCTAACCCTCTTCTGTCTGCCTGACCCCTGACCCCTGACCCCTCCCTCACCCAACTGCCCTAACATTTGACCCCTGTGACCTTTGACCTTTTCACCCACCCAGACCTTTCCTCCATCATAGGTACATCACCCAACTCTGTCCCCCCCCACCTTCAGACCTGTCCCTGGACTCCTGACCTTCCCTGCCTGGAACATTACTCCTGTCCCCTTCACTCCTCACATCTGGCGCTGTCCCCAGGGTCCTGTGGCAGGAAGTACAAGCTGACCAGGACGGGCATGGAACTGGTGGAGAGGACCCGGCTGTCATCCACATCGTCAGATGGGGCTGGCAAAGGAGAAAGTGAGTACTGTGTGTTTCTGTCCTGCCACCCTGGGCCCCATCTGGGCGGGGGCTGGTGTCCAGGTCACAGCTAATGTAGGACTGCCCCAAGGAGGGGGCCACAGGCTGCCAGGCCTGCTCCCCATGAGTCACCCCACCTGGGCCTCTCACAGTGCCCAGCACAGGCTGTTACCTAGTCAGCCTCGATCCGTGCCCTTTGGTGAACACCTGAATTCCTATCAGTGATGCTGCTACTGCAGGCAGGCACAGGTTCCCCTTGGAGGACCTGTGGCTGCTTGTGTTCTCCCAATGGCCAATATCGTCCTTCCCCTGGCCAGCTGATGGGTGCCTGTGGTCCCTGTGTTAACACACACATCCCCCATTGTGCATTGAATTGGAGCTGGGCCAGGGGGAGCACACCAGGTGTGGGTCCAGAGAGGGTCAGGCATAGTGTGGAGCCCAGGCACTGCTGCCTTGGAGTGTGCTTGTGGGAATCTCAGTTGCTAGGTTAGAGATTCCAAGAGGGGCCTGATGCCAGGCAAACATTGGGCCATCTTAGGCCATGCTGTGGGCAACAGGTGATGCCCCTGAAGATCTGCCAACCTGGGGTCAGGGGCCTGAGAGAGCCACTCATGCCCTGACCACAGATTTGAGAGGTCAGGAGAGGATCTCATGTCCCAGAGTGGCTGGGACAGGCATGGGGGTGGGGTGAGAGGGTGAGGAAGTACACTTGTCATTGTCACATTTCTGGGACAAAACACCCAGCACCTACTGAGTAAGAGAGGAGAGGCTTGTTGGGGCTCATGGCTTCAGTGTGTTCGGTCCACGGTCAGCTGGCACCAAGGTAGGAGCCCAACAGAGGAGGGGCAGCTGCTCACACCATGGCAGCTAGGAGGCAGAAAGGAAAGGGAGGAGCCAGAGCCGCACCCTCCGCAGGCACAGCCCAGGGCCCTGCCTTCTTGCGGTGCCAGAACTGTGGGTGAATCCACGGAGGGGCAAAGCTCCCCTCCCGTCCACACAGTCAAATCTCCTTCCAGGGCTCTGCCCTCAGCACAGGGGCCTATGAGGACATCTAGATCTAAATCATAATAGCAAGGTGCAACATGGGAGAGGTGGCAGGGGCAAAGGGGGCAGAAGAGCTGCCAGGGCCTGGGCCAGGTATGGGCAGATGTGGCCTGGGAGGGTGGGCAACGGTGGCTGCTGGCATCTGTGTCCTGGTATCTGGTGTTGGAGTCACCAGCTGACTGAACAGCCCGGACACTGTTTCCTTTGGTTTGTGTTTCTTCTACAGAATTAAAACAAGGCGATTCTCGAGCTTCCACTTCTTCCCCCAAAATAGACAGATACAAAATGGCAAGACAGTTAACAGAAAAGGCAATCAAGGTAAGCACTCAGTGGGAGGGCATGCTGCACAGCTGTAATCCCAGCACTCTGAGGCAGGCGGACTGAGAGTATAGCCCAATCTGGGAGATCTAGTGAGACCCTGTTTCAAAATTTTAAAAATTAAAGCAGAAGAAAAAATCTGAGAATATAACACTCTACAAAGGCTCTGGGTTCAATTCCTAGCACCACACAAACAAAATGGAAGAAAAGGAAATTTATATTGGAACTGGGAGAACGTGTCACCCTCTTGCCTGGGAGGCCTTGTCCACATGCAGGTCCGGGCAGCTGTGCCTTCTGTTCCAGCTGTTCGGGCATGCAGGTGTTGCAGCAGGTGCTCCAGCAGGTGTTGTGCCCAGCTGCAAAGGGCAGCCATGCTGCCCCAGGGTTCTGCCACTGTCTATTCACCCTGGCAGGGAACTCCAGTATCCGAACCAGGGATGCCCATCTATCACACAGAGGGGCTGTCGGGGGACACTGTGTGGTGAGGAGAAGAGGAACTCGGGAGTCGTGAAGCCACTTTGCCCTGCCCTGCTCATGGGGCTCCTCTGCTCTGCTGGAAGGCGCACTTGGGTCTGGGGGAGCCTGAGAAGGTGCTGGGGTTTTGTAATCAGAAGCAGCAGCTCCCTGTCTAGTGCCCAGAGAGTGTGAAGGTCAGACAGGCCCAGGAGAAGCTGGCTGTCTGTCTTACACCTATTTCTGTGGCTCCAAGGCCCGGGTAGGGCGAGGGTTCTGAGAAAGTCCGCGCATGGTAGTGGTGCAAATCGCCCTCTTCCTGTAAGGCTCGTCCAGGCACAGCTTGCAGAAGACACACACAGACTGTGCATGCAGAGGGGGGCATCACGGCCGCACAGGAAGCAGAGCCCTGCACACATAGTGGGCAGGCAGTGTGACCGAGGCCGCCCCCCCCCCCGAGGTGGTGGTGTTATAAGGCAGCAGCTGTGTGGAAGCTGTTTGGGAAGCGTTGGTAACCCGAGTTGCTCAAGGTTTCTGTGGCCCTGTTCTGCCAGCGACAGAGAGGCAGGTAGATGCCCGCCTTGTGCACTCCTGCTCTGCAGGGCATGGAGATGACCTTTCCAGTCTACTGGTCTTTTAAAAATTATGAAATGGTTTCTGTACTGTAGTAACATCTATCTGTCCTGAACACTCTGTTCTTTCATAAATATATCCTGTTATTTTCTAACCTATCTGTAGGTTTGTATTTGTTTTCTGGTCTCTTGTAAATAACTGAATTGACTCTAAAACAAAGAACTCTAGTCAAGCCCCCTGTGCTTTCCCTGGAGTGTGGAGCATACTTATCTACACTGAGCCCCGCACGCCGGGGGTCACTCTGTCTCATCCGACTCTCTCTTGTCCTGTTTGCTCACTTTCTTTCCATTGTTGCCTGGCTGCTATGGGATGGAAACTTCCTAAAATTCTACTTCCTCTGCCTTACTTTTGGCAGAAATATTACACTTTGGTTTGTTTTTGTGTTTCCCACAGGAATCATATTTGACTAAGAAAATCAATCCTTTTTGAAGTTATCAAATTTCCAGCAAGCAGCAGTCAGGGTGTAGAGAGAAAGATTCAGGCAGCATCTGGGTGCATCCTTGCCTGGCAGGCCCTGGACACAGCCTGGAAAAGTGCCAAGTCCTGGGGGTGCAGCTCAGCTGGTCCCCTGGTCCCCAGGAATCCTGAGGGTACTAGGCAATCCTAGGGGTCAGTTCTGGGTACTAGTACTAGCCCGTCACCCTGTGTGCCCTGAGTTTTTTAGAGCAGGTCACAGGCTTGCCACAGGGCTGGTCAATGGGTCACCCCCTATATGTCCACTCCACCCGTGCTGCCTGGCCCCTGATGCCCATGCCATGCCTGTAACCTTCTGTGACGGACCAGCTACGTCCTCAGCTGTCATCCAGCAGATCGGTTCAGCGGTAAAGTACACTTGGTCTGTTGTCTATTGTGGCACAATGCTTGAGGCAGAGCTCTGCGTGAAGGAAGGAGGTTTCTCACAGCCTAGTGATGAAGGCTGGAAGCCCTAGTGTGGCATGGATGGGGCCTTTGGGTGGCAACACAGCCAAAGCATGTGTCCCTGGTGAACAGAAGCCAGACAATTCCGGTCAGGGTTGGGCCCTCATAGCAAGGGCTCTGGGGAGGACCAGTGCTCCCGAGTCCAGCACCTGCCGTGCGGGGGAGGCCATGGCCAGGTGCCCCTTGGTCCACTGGTTGCCATCCTGACATTGCTGCACCTGTGCCAGGCCCTCAGGGACAAACACGTCCACGTGTGGCCGTGCTGCTGCTGTTGTCCAGCCCCGGGCAGCTCCGTCTCCCTACCATCAGCCCCAGCCACCTCCCCAAGCAGCTGAGCTACGGCTGGGGAGCAGCCACAGGGTTGCTCACCTTCTGGCCTGCCTGCTCACCCACGCTGGGCTCCTGCCTGCCTCAGGGGCCTTGGTCCTCCAGGGATGGGGCGGATGGTGAGCTCTGCAGAGAGCAAGGCACACAGGATGTGTCTCAGGCGGGTTGCCCGAGCGGGCTCCTGCACAGTGGCGTCTCCTCTCACGTCCTGCCATGAGCACCCAGAGTGGGGGCCGCTCCTCATGGCTCCTAGCTATGTGTGTGAATGAGTGTGCAACGAGTGCATGAGCCCGAGTTCGTGGCTATGCACCAGGCCTCACGACGAAGGGGACACACAAAGCAATGGTGTCCCTCACGTGGGCTGTAGTGAGCCCTGCCACATGCTCACACATGCACACGCATGTCCACGCTCACCCATGTACACGGGCACACACACACGTATGCACACACACAAGTGCACCCCTGCTCCAGCGGCCTCGATGCCCTGCTGCACACGCTACGCTCCCTGGATGGTCCTCCCACTGCTGGAGGACGTCACCACCTTGTGCTTTGGTGCTGCGGCCCAGACACGCTCTGCCCTTTCAGGAAAAGAAGATCTTCGCTATCTGCGGACACTACCCGGTGATCCGGGCCACTCTGCGGAGGAAGGGCTGGGTGGAGAAGAAGTCCCACTTCCTGCCCAAGATCCTCCCAGGCCCCGAGGATGAAGAGGGCATCACTGGTAGAGTTTTAGGGACACCTGGTCCTCTGCACAGGGGGTCATGTGTGAGGATGCCCACGCCTGCTGGGGTCCAACCCGCTACCCTGCCAGCTCTGGTGTCTTATCTAGTATTGGTCACTTCCTGGCATCCATAGGTCCACACCTGGTCCTGGCCATCCCTCTTTGAGCCCCAGCTCCTGGCAGTCTGCCCCCAGGCTCCCACAGTCCTGGTGGTCATCCCCCAGCCTTTGACCAGCAGGTCTGCCCTGGAAGGGTCTCTGTGACTGTGGGAGATCAAACACCCCCTCCTGCCCACGAGGATGTCTGGGCCCCCAGGGTCCCAGGCACAGTGCTGGTGGGTGAGAGCAGGGGCCCTACTAGGGAGCGGGCACCTGGGGTGACCATGCTGCCATCTGTCTGCTGTGGGGACTGTGTGGGGCCGGGACCCATAGGGTGGTACCAGCATCTCTCTTGCACATGTCATCTGCAGATGGCAAACGTGTCAAGGTCCAGGAAGATCAGGAAATGACTTCAAGGAAAGCAGAAGACATCCATGATGCAATGGTAGGTGAGCTGGCCTCTGCCCTCCCACCAGCATCCCCTTGGGGCCTGTGTCACTGGGGAGGTCAGCAAGCAGGAGTCACTACAGCCTCTGCCCCAGCAGCCAGGAGCCCTGCGGTGGGGTCGGCTGGCCGAGCTGGAGGGGCCCTGGAGAAGCTGGCTTCCTCTGTGCCCCATAAAGGGCCACAGCAGGCACCTGTAAGTCCTCCATGAGTATGGGACCACGGGGTGCTCTGAGGCCAGGGCGAGGGTGACAGCCAGGCCTGTAGGAGCTTGCTGCGTATGGTAGCGGTCCCCACCCTTCCACCACACCAGAGGTGGCTCCTCTGGGGCTCAGCCCACCGCACTCCTCCCTGAAGAGGACATAAAGGCTAATCCCAGCACTCTGGGAGGCTGAGGCAGGGGGATTTCAGGTTGAGTCTGGCACGGACAACTGAGGAACTTAGTGGAAACTGGTCTCAAAAGAGAAGATGGAGAGGTGGCACAGTGCAAGGCTGTGGGTTCAATCCCTAGGACCTGAGAAGAAAAGAAGAAAAGGGAAGAAAAGAAAAAAGAAAGAAGTTAACCACAAAGTGGGAGAAGATGTTTGTAGTACATATAATTTTAAAGACCAAGTTGCATATAAGAACACGAGGAGAAACATAGAATGCGACTTGTAGAAAAACAGGCAGACAGGGCCGCCCACCTCCCAGTGGCCAGTGAGCCCATGGCCGTAAGCCCTGGGGATTCCCTGCGCTGCTGTGCTGGAGTAGTGCGCACTCTCACCTAGTCTGCTGGGCGTTCCTGCCAGGGAACCCCAAGACCGTTTGACTCACCTGGTCCGGGCACCCTGTTGAGCGAGGGTCTTCCTGCTGTGCACCCCAGGCCTGGCAGAAATGCTGAGTGCATGAGACAGGCCCTTGCCTGCTCCCTTCTTTCCAGGCCCTGCTCTTTTTAGGGCTTAGCGTCACCTCCCAAAGCCTGGGACTCCGGCACACATTTCTGGGGACCCACTCAGACCACAGCTGCTGCTCTGGGAAAGCCCCACATGTAGCCATGAAGGGAAGCAGGGTCTCAGCTCAGCCTGTGTGACCAGGGCTGGGCACCGGCAGCTTCCAGCATCTCTGGACAGACACCTGCTTCCATGCACAGCCCAGGGCCGGCTCCTGCTGCGCCCTGTTGGTCTTCCGGTGATGTAGCAGGGCCTAAACCGCATTCCTTGGGCTCCTCCCTCAGCTTCCCTTGCCTCCCAGGGGCCTTCTCCTTCGAGGTGTGGACATCAGTCTGTGAACTTGGGGACAGAGCCTCCTCCAGACTGAGGAGAGAGATGCAGGCAGCAGTGGGAGGGGCAGGGTGATGCTGGAGATTCCACTCTGCCGCGGATAGGCTACCTAGGCTCGGGGACACTGCACTCACCGCATGCCTGGCCATGTGCTTAGCAATGAGATTTCCACCCAAAGTGACAGCGAAACCCATCGACACTGCTCTGAGGTAGGAGTAGGCGGTCAGATCAGGAGAAGGAACCGCGTGCGTGGAGTCCAGCCCGGCCTGAGCTTTGCCTGCAGGGTCGGCTGTGCGGAGCAAGATGGTGAGCGGCCCCACGCTGGGCGCCACCAGGGACCAGAGCAGACAGACTCACAGCGTGGGACCTGGAGATGGGTCCGCAGATGCACACGGGTGCTCTTGTCCATGTGGCCCACATGCCTGCTGTGGGAGCTGACCCAGCAGTGTCTTTGCCAAGGCAGGGGTCAGGGGCTACCACGGACTTCGGAGTGTGTTTTTTCATGGTTAGAAGTTTGGAGCAAACACATGCCACTGCTTGTAAACAGAAAGTCATAAACAGCAGGGGCACCAGCCACAGGCGTCCATTGTACCCCAGATCCCTCTGCCCTGCTCTGTACGGTGGGAGATCCAACCTCACAGGGGCAGGGAGGAGCCACCCAGGAGCCTTGTTCCTGTGGGCTCTGCTCTGGGTCACAGAGCATCCTGGTCACCAAGTGATGACAGGTGGCACACCCTTTAGCTGCACCTGGTCACCTGGGGAGGGCAGCTCAGACCACATACTGGGCCCAGGCAGAGGACACAGCTCCGAAGCTGCTTCCACACCAGCGTGGGTGGGCCGTCAGAAGTGTGTGGCCCACAGCTGAGACGGAGCACTGGGTTAGAATGTTGCTGGCCACAGTACTCAGACTGACCCGAGAGCTTTAAGCTGAGCTGCAGGACCAGCCCTGATCGCTTGCTTTTTATTTGGACATAGGCTTTCGCCAAGTTGTTCAGGCTGGGCTCAAACCTGTGATCCTCCTGCCTCCGCCACCAGAGCACTGGAACCACAGGCATACGCCACCACACCTGGCTTTTGGCATTGTGCCAACTGTCCAGTGGACAGGGGAACTGTGAACACAGGGTGTTGATAGAGGTTTCTCCTTGCCAGTCTAGGTTGGTAAAGAATGAGACGCCGTACTTCCTCTGGACCATCAAAAGGGACATCGTGGACTATCACAACCTGAGCTCTGACCAGATGCTGAACCACTACGCGAAGACATCGTCCTTCACCACCAAGGTGACTGCTTGGGGTGGCTGCTCTCTGCTCAGGGGGGCTGGGGCTCCTCCTTGACTGCTTCCGCGCGGCCCCACCCCCACCCTGGGGCATCCCGGTTCTGCCCTTCTCTGCCCTGCGCTGTGTCTGGGCGGTCCTGGGGCCTCCTCAGGCCACACAGGCCAAGCCCAAGCAGGTGCCCAGCTGGGCAGGCGCTGGCCTCCCTGTGGGCCCTGACTCTTCTGTCCCTGGAGATCGGGCTGTGTGTGAACATGCGGAGCCTGCCGTGGTTCGTCCAGGCAAACCCTGACACCTTCTTCCCGCGCTGCTACAGCCTGTGCGTGGAGAGTGAGAAGCAGGAGTTCGTGGGTGAGTGAGGGCCCCCGGGGACCTCTGCTGCCTGGGCTGGGCTGCGGGGAGGGGAAGGGGAGGGGCCTAGAGGCCCAGCTCAGTTCTGCGCCAGGCTGCTGCGGGGCTGGAGACTTGGCTCTGGGGAGGGACCTCGGAGTCCCTGAGTCGGGACTAGGTTGTGGGGTGGGGCCTAGGGAGGACCAGGGAGAGGACAGGCAGGGGGCGGGAAGGAGCTCCAGTAGGCCATGGCGCCTTGCAGATGACTTCCGGCGCACCATGGCCTCCAGCATCCTCAAGTGGGTCGTCAGCCACCAGAGCTGCGCCAGAAGCAACTCCAGGAGCGAGAAGGAGGAGGCCCGGCCTAGTGAAGAGGGCAGCAGGACAGGTGAGGGGGACAGGGCCCGGGAACGTCAGGGCAGCGTCCTCATGTGTCACAGGTATCTGAGCACCCCCAGGACGTGAGGCAAGGGCATCTCCGATTCATGACGTGCCTTGTGGTTTGTACATCTGGATGTCACAGCCATCCTCCTGCAGGGCACGGCGGCGGCCTCATCCTGTGTTGCTCAGGGTCCCAGGACCCAGAAGCCACCGTGGCTTTGCAGAGGGACCTGAGGAATGTAGGGACGCGAGGGTCCGCTTTAATGAAATGTACTTTTTAGAATACTTTAGGTTCATGGCAAAGCTGTGCAAAAGCTCAGAGGCTTCCTCTCTGACTGGTCCCCGGCCCAGCGGCCCCATGCTGGTCCCCACCCGGGGAAGTGCCCTGGACACAATGGCACGAGACAGATGTCAGTGCATTGTTGCTGCTCTGCGGTACCTGAGATTGAACCAGGGCACACTGAGCTACATCTCAACTTTTTTCCTCTGAGATGGCCTGGGTAGGTTGCCTACACTCAGCTTAAACGTGGTCTCATGCCTCTGGCTCCCAAGGAGCTCGGAATCCAGATGAGGGCTACCATGCCCACGACTGCAGCATAGTGCCAAGGAGTGTTCTGAGCACAGTGATTGTGAATCGGGCAGCCCCAGGCCCCCACAGGTGAAGAAGGAGCACACGTAGGCTGGATGTGGACACGGAAAGATCGCTAAAGGCTGAGCAGTCAGTTTGTTGTGACTATCTCGGCGTGAAGCTCGAGCTATGGAACTGGCGCCACTTACCCCCACTGCCTGCTGGGCGTCCTCGGGAAACTGCTGGTGCTTCTCTGGTCCTTGGTTTGGCTTTCCCAGAGTGTCATATGGCTGGAATCACACGGGCTGTCGCCTTTTCGGACTGGCCCCGTTGTGTAGCGGCAAACATTTGGGATTCGTGGTGTCTTTTCCTGGCTCAGCAGTTCATCTGCACTCAGCGAGGTCTGGCTGGGCCTCGGCCTGTGTCCCCCGCCCCACCCGTCCCTGCCCGAGGGCCATCTGGGTGCGTTCAGGCGCCAGCAGCCGGAAGTGTGGACGTCTGTGTGCACACATGTTTTCAGCCCTTTTAGCCAAGTGTTAAGGAGTGCGGCTGCCAGGTGACACAGCAAGCGCGTGATTAGTTTTAAGATGCTCTTGCTATTCACCGTGCCCACCAGCTGCATGTGCAAGGCCCCACTGCTTCTCCTCTTCATCTGCCGTGTTCTGGATTCCCACCCCTCCACTGGGCCTGTCGTGGCGTCATGCCCTTGTGTCAGTGTGCAGTTCACAGTGACACGTACTGCTGTGCGTCCTTTTCCGCACCCTCTGCCCTCTGTCCACCTCCTCTGCTAAGTGGTCCTCTCGCTTGTTCGGTTTTAAACTGGGTTGTTATTTTCTTCCTGTTCAATGCCAAGGTTCTCTGTCCACTCTGAATGCTGCCTGTGTGAACTGTGTACAGCTCTGCTCTCCCAGATTTCCAAGTCTTCCCATTTTCCGCATTCCCAGAGGCCTGTGATGCCCTGGGAGTTAACTTTGGTGACAGGAGGGACATTAGTTTTGTTGTGCTTGAGCATCCAGCCACTGCAACATCGCTGGCTGACGAGCCTGCCTTTGCTCCCTCGCTTCTTCTGTCCCCATGTTTGCAGGGGTGTTTTTTGGACTTTGTTCTGTTCCAGGAATCTGTGTACTTGTTCAGCAAAAGCTCAGTCCTCAGCTATGCTGAGGCGCAGCTCTGGAGGGCAGGCAAGGCCAGTGCTCTGACTCTGCCCTTCTTTAAGGCTGAGTTGGGTGTCCTGGGTCACTGGCCTCTGCACATAACTTGAGAAGCAGTTTGTTCAAGTTTTTTTTTTTTTTTTTT
>NDGM010976134.1:0-28669 GCA_002564305.1 Octomys mimax | reverse complement strand
AAATAAATTGTAAAAAAAAAAAAGAAAGAAAGAAAATTTTAAATGAGCAATGTGGATGTAGCTCAATGCATCTTGAGTTCAATCACAAGCACTGGGGGAAAAGAGTTGACATCTTGTTTTTCTAGCATTTTCCATTTAGTTTTTAGCCTCATTCAGAGAAAAGTCTGGCAGTCCTTAGACCTAATCTCTCCATAACTGAGGAGTCATTTGTGTTGTGTCACTTCCACGGTCTCATGAGAAACAGTCACAGGCCCTGCCCAGCCTTTCTTTACTTCCTCTTCTAACTGCAACCTGATTCCCATGACCTTAGTGTTTTACTTTCTTTATTTTCTTTTATTTTGGGCAAGGTATTGGTCTGTAAAGCAGCCTGACCCTAAACTCACTATGTAGCCTGGGTGGATTTAAACTCACTATGAGCCTCCTGCCGCAGCCTCCTCGAGCAGGGCTTATAGGACTGAGCCAACATGCCTGACTTGCATGGTAGCTTATAGAACCCATGCCCCTCAGTGGCTGCTCTCTGCCACCAAGATTGGCCATGTGCTCTGCTGTGTTACGTGACAAAAGGCCCAATTCATTCTTCATATACAGTTTTGTCTTTTCTATGGGAATGACATTGCTATTTCTGTAAACAATCACAGCCCTCATTTTTTTTTCAGTCTTTGTTCTTGAGTTCAACTTAGCGACTCTGCATTGGTATAACCTCAGCATAATTTTATTTTGTTTTCCAGTGTTCATATCATTTCTTTGATTATGGTTATCACCGCTAATGTGCCAGGATGCCTGGTTGGACTGGACCTTGGGGCTCCCCTGCCTCAGCCATCCAGGGTGCCGAGGTCATAGACACGCACCTCCATTATAGGCTATACGCTGTCCTTTCCTGTGGTTCTGGGGTAGAAACCCAAGAATTTGCACACTTCAGCTAAGCAGATTGTCTCAGAGCTGTGCTCACAGCAGTAACTGTCTGCTTTGAACAGTCTGCACAGATGAAATTATTTTTTAGCCTGACTATTTCTAATAAAGCTTGAACATACCCCACCACTCACACAGTGATTCTGAGGCAACCACAAATACATTAAAGGCTCTAATTTGGGGGCTACTCTAAGTAGAAACCTCCTCAAGCTCAGGTGGATGCAGCTGTAATGGTGCAAGGGCTGTTCCTCTTCCCCTTTGTAGGTGTTTTGAAGCCTAGCCGTTCTTGGTCACTCTCTTTGCTCTTGCACTGTGGCCTGCATGCCTCATGTGCAGTTTTTTCCTACTGTTTGTCCCCCCCAAATTCACACTTGAAAGCCTATTTTCCTAGGTTTAATACAATTTTGCTTACCATGAGAAAATCAGGAGCTAGTGTAAATGGTTTCATCCCAGCTGGGTTTTTAGTCCACAGGGTCCTGAAGAGCTTTAAGAGGATCTATGAAACCCTAAGAGCTACAACTGGGCAAAGTCCCAACTTGTCAACTCAGTCTCGCTTCCTATGTCAGCATTCTGTGGCTGACTGATTACCCTTTTGGTGGCATAGGCAAGACAAGCGTCAGATCTGACAGTTTGGTAGTAGGCGTCTGTTCATGGTTCTGAACAGGGCTAGTCCCAACGGGAGCCTCCACGCAGAACGGGCCTCCTGCCTTTCCCAGCTCCCAAGACCACCTGTGCTATCCCCACCCCAGGCGTTCTCTGGTCCGCTCCTGCCTGTCCCCCAAAATCTAAAAGCTTGTGGTTGCTCACCTGGGATTCCTGGTCACCCCGCTCCCCCAGGCCAATCTCCCCGTGTGAGGGGGGCTACTCAGTAATATTAATTGTTCAACCTGCTCAACTTTTTTACAAAGGAATCGGTACTTCTTTTTAAACCACACGTCTTTCAATTAATGAACTTTGTTACTTCTTCAAGTGACATTGCTGGGGTTTGTCATGTCATCGGTACAGCAAATGCTGGTGAGATTAGTTTAAAGAAATCAATGCATGAGAAATACTTGATAGCTAGGTGAAGGAGACCAAAGATTCTGATCACAATTTTTTCTCTTTTAAATGAATCCCATAAGTATGAGAACAGAAATAAAAAGCAAAAACATGCCAGTGTCTGCTGACCACCAGTATTGCTGTTTTCAGCCCACTTCAAACCCTTTCTGTCTGCAAACAGTTTTCACGCTGCACAACAGAATGGCCCCTGCTCTCTCTTCCAGAGCTAACGCAGGTACTTTCTGCTTCTCCCTAAGGGTGATCCTTATGGTTCTAAGCACTTCTCCATCATCAACTGGAGCCAGCAGTGGGAAGAGTTTGGAGCTGCTGCCAGGCCCCTGGCAGCCAGCACAGGCCCGCACTGGGATGGGAGCAGGCAGGGCCTCGGCCTCCCAGGCTGGGGGAGGTTCAAGGAGGCTGAGGTCTCCGACGTGCACCTGCCTGATGGGCCAGCAGGACGAACCTGGGCCAGGGGGCAGGACAGTGTGTTGGGCTGTGTGGGAGCTGCTTTTGTAAATCAAGCAACAGACTGCAGTGGGAGTGTGTATCAAACTCTTACCCCTGGCCCTGCACACATCAGTCCCCACTAGAGAAAGGCTGAGCCACCAGAGCGAACAGGGGAAGGAAGGAGGCTGCAACAGGTCCAACACCAGCAGAATGGCACAAGGTGTGGCTGCGTGTTTGTGAGCCTGGAATAGGACCCAGATCGCTATGCCAGAGCAAGGAAGCAGCCTTCCTCCAGCAGAGGAGCCTCTGGCTGGCAGGAACCACTCAGACAGCTTGGAGGCCCACTAATGTGGAGGCCCAAGGCCGCCCCCTGCCGCCCGGCAACCACCTGGAGAGATAAAGACAGGAATCAGAGTCTTGTCCTGGACTTTCTGACAGGAGGGAAAGTAGCAGAGGGTCACAGTGCCTGGTCCCTGTTTCCTTTGCACCTGGTTTATGAGCTGAGATTCGAACCTACTGCACTCCCTGGGTTTTCTCCCAGTCCCCAGCCAGGTAATAGTAACTGTAGCTCTTGGACCTTAAACTGAGGGGATCCCCACCCCCGCTGGTGGAAGCCAAGGGGGGCCTGCTGGTGTTGTCCCTGTGCTGTTTCCTGTCCATTCACACCCTTCTTATGCTGCTGAGGCAGAACTGTACGCAAGGGAGAGCAGAAGAAGCCACAGGAAAGAAAGCTCCCCGGCGAGTGGCACAGCCCGCTGGAGGCTGGGACAGGGCTCGTGGACATGTGGGTTCCGGAAGGGGCGAACAAAGCTGCATTTAAAGTTGGAGTACAAATACAGCAAGACGGGGCTGGGGATACAGCTCAGCGGCTTAAGCGTTTCCCTTCGTGCATATGTGCTAGGTAGGACAGCTTGGATCACGATGTCTGTCGGGCTCCCTCTAGTGGTCATCTCTAGCATTGCAAGCGAGGGCCAAATTTTCCTGAAGAGAAGTGAAATAAAAGTTTTGTTGGTTTGTTTTTTAAATTGCTGTTTTTCAGATCTAAATCCACATTAGCCTGACATGAACATTGTCTGTCTTGTGAGTTTATGGCAGGGACCTAGTAGGAGTGGACTTCAGGGCCTGGGTTACCTCACATCAGGATGTCCTCACGGTCTGTCCATGCTGTAGTGAGGGTCGGAGCGTCCTTCCGTCCGGTGGCTGAGTCACCTTCCAAGCGTCTCCTCCAGGCACGAGTCCTTCCCGCAGCAGCAATGCCCAGAACCACAAAATAAATAAATAAATAAATACGTAAAATAAAAATACAAGAAGTATGATGCATGTGCCCCAAAGGCCTCCTGGGACACGCTGCTGCTGAAAAGGCGAGTGCCGCGTGGCTGGAGTGCAGAGGGAGCTGTCCCCCAAGCCTGGCCAGCGTCCCCAGGCGCAGTCCCGGCCATCCCTGCAACCGTGAGCCCACCTCTCAGAATGCGGCAGGGGCAGCAGGGATCTAAGCCTCCACTCACAGATGCAAAGCAAAGCAGCATTTCGTAGCAACACAGACAATGTTTCATGTCAGGCTAATGTGGATTTAGATTTGAAAAACAGCAATTTTATTTTATTTTTTTTTTATTTTTATTTATTTATTTATTTATTTTTGCGGAACCAGGCATTGAACTCAGGCCCTTGCGCTTGCCAGGGAAGCGTTTATTCCACTGAGCCATCTCTCCGCCCCCCAAAAACAGCAATTTTTAAAAATACTTTTTATTTCACTTCACTTCAGGAAAGTTTGGCCCTTGGTTGCAATGCTAAAGATGACCACTAGAGGGAGCCCGACAGACATCGTGATCCAAGCTGTCCTACCTAGCACGTATCCACAAAGGGAAATGCTGTCCAGGTGCCCAGGTACATTTCCTTTGCTGCGGCTCCTGCTGCTACGAAAGTTACCATCTTTCTCCTCCAAGACGCCTTCCCCTCCTCCGCTCAGCCAGTCTGGCTTATGTCCTTCTTCCACTTACTCAAATATCCTTGATGTGCACCACCCGGGAGCTTCCTCTGGCTTCCCAGACCCACACAACGGTACTTGCAGAGTGGCACCGAGCCCCGGCACGGTGGGCCTGAGAGCTGGGCCTGTGGTAACCACCAGGAAGTCTTCCTTGGATCAAGCATTCAGCCCGGACATGTTTAAGGCAGGAGACTGACCAGTGGGGGAAAGGGGTGCGGTTGGCTCTGTGAGCTCAAACATGAGACCGAGAAGAAGCTGCCATCCAGCGACAAAGGTGGAGGTAACCAGCGGAGCTCCAGCCAGGCCACTAGAGGAGGCTGGGGCATGTGGAACCATCCGCCAGGGCCTGGGGCTAGCCAGGGACAGAGCCTCTGCAGGGCTGGTGTGCAAGGCGGACGGGACGGAAGTGCCTTGGGCTCCCACAGGGCCTGCGTGAGGCAGCCCCTCCTGCGGATCCGGAACAGAAGAGGAGCGTTGCCCAAGCCCAGCACCACGTGCCGCCTCGTGCTGAAGGACCTTTTGTCAGCGAGGGCATCTGAGTTCCCAGAGGCGAGGTGCTGGACGGCAGGTGTGCAGGGAGCAGAGGCAGAGCTGGGAGTGGAGTCGAGGCTGCGGGCAGGACTCGTGCCTTGACGAGGTGCTTGGAAGTGACCCAGCCACTGGGCGGAAGGACACTCCGACCCTCACTATAGCATGGACAGACCGTGAGCACATCCTGATGCAAGGTGACCCAGGCCCCAAAGTCCACTCCTACACGGTCCTGCCATAAACTCACAGAGACAGAGAGCAGGGTACGGGGTGCCAGGCCCAGGGAGGTGGGTAGAGTGGGGGATTTGTGTTTATGTGGGTAGAAAGTGTGGATTTTGCAAGTAGCATTCTAGTTTGTTAAGAAGTAGAATTGTAGACCATGCATTTTACAACTTGTTAAAAGCTAATTTGGAGGAGGAAGAGAAAAGGAGGGCCCGCTGGTCACGAGTCCCTCCCCACACCATGTCCACCGCTGGCTCCCGAGCTTGGGGCTTCACATGAGGCGGGAGCGCGCCGCAGCCTCCACCCAGCAGCACCACCTGAGGGCCAGGCAGGGGTAGCGAGGCACTGGCGAAGCTCCGCCGTACAGCCCAGGAACCTGACAGCAGGTCTGTGGAGCTGGCCCAGGTCTGGGGACCCAGGAAGTGCAGCCAGCTCTCAAGGCCAGACCAGCGCTGCTCCAGGGTGGGGCCCTGCGCTTGCTGAGGAGCCCCTGGCAGCTCAGGAGGCAAGGAGGAGGTGTGGGAGGAGTGAGGCCAGGCGGGGTCCCCGAGCCGTGGCTGCCCCGCCCCCGTGTATCCACCGTGCAGTGACCCTGCCGTCCTTGAAATCACAGCCGAAAGGGTAGAGGGCTGCCCTCAGTGGACAGCAGGATGTGAAGTGCCCGGCTAGCCTGGCTCGTTTCATATTAACACAAAGAGAGCACAGGAAAAAACTAGTGTTTTTTTGTTTTTTTGTTTTTTTTTTAATGCAGTGAGCGACATTGTCCTTTACCCCGCTGCTTCCAGGGGTCCCGTCTTCCCTTCCCTTCCACGCTCCCTAGGCGGGGTTCTTCCTTCCAGGGACCAACCTTGCTGTCTCCACGCTGAGAACCCTGCTGTCACCCACTGCAGCCACGAGAGGGCGCGAGGCAACAGCATTCTCTGCACCAGCTCTTGAAAAGGCAAACTGGTTACTGAAAAAGACCGTGTCTGCTTCTTCTTAGAGTGAGCCGGCCGCCTTCTGCCTGCTTGGGGGACCCTGTCTTCTGTTCCACACCAAGGCCCAGGGCCCGTGGGCAGGGGGATCCCCGCACAATGTTCCAGATGGCCTTCCTTTAGCCCCTTTGTCTGATGGCACAAGAACCTCTCCTGGTCCAGGCAAGGCGTCTGATAACTGCAGCGGATGCATGAAACCGGGCAGCCTCTCCCAGGGCGCGTCGTCAGAGCAGGGCCGCATCGCGTATCCGCTTGACTTACGTGTCGTCTGTGTCTGCTTTTGCCCCCAAGGCCAGAGACTATTTGGCCTGCAAAGCGTGAGATCTTTCCTCCCTGCCACCTCACAGGCGGAGGGCACAAGGGCGGCTGAACACCTGCGGCCATCTGAACTCCACCACGGCCCCTGTGGGTCGCACTCTCCTACAGATCAGGACCAGCTCGGATGCTGCAGCCCCTCTGCCATGGGCACTTCCCCCTTGGCCCTGGTCTTGGATGACTCGGACAGGACTCAAGGATGGCGCGCTGTGGCAGAGAGTGCAGCGCTGGGCTCCAGGTGGCAGGCAGTGCAGGCCTCCCGTTGGAGCAGGACTGGGACCCCCTCTCCTGACTGTGTGGAGTGTCCTAGCTTGTCCCACCCCTCCGCAGCCCCACAGGGCCCAGGGCCCAAGCCCAACAGCTCTCTCTGTGGGGGCTGAGCTTCCAGCCCCTCATGACCCAGTTTTGGGCAGCTCTGAGGGCCTGCACATCTCTGCTGTCCCCTGCCCACAAGCTTCTGTGTCCCTCTCAGATTGAATCTGGACATGGCCTTGCTCCTCTGGCTTCCAACTTCACTAGGACCAAAGGGTCTCCTGCATGCCTGTCTCCTGCCTCACTCCCACTCTCCCTGCAGAATAAGCTATGTCTCCGGGAGCCTGAGGCAGGAGGTGTGAGAAGGGGGCTGGCACAGGTGTGGCTGAGCTCTGGAGACAGATCTGGTCAGTGGCAGGAGGGCTGACCACTGGAGCAGGGACAGAGAGGCACCAGGAGCTCTGCCCCAGCAGTGGTGGAGAGAGGCTGTCTGAGCAGGAGCTCTACGGGCAAGATTTGGGGTGCAGAACAAGGCAGTGGAAGGCATTGGGGATGCGAGCTTCTGGGTAGGGGAGTAGCGTGGCAGAGGCCGAGGCAGAGACGGATGGATACGAGGCTTAGAAGAACCCCTCTGCTCCCTGTGGCTCGCCCACCCCATATCCAAGAGGCTCTCACGTCAGGAGCAAAGGCCAGGAGAAGCAGGCCCAAGCACAGCCAGGAGAGTGGAGGGAAGCGAGGAGGAAGAGCCTGACTGTCCTGAGGGTCCTTTGCCAGGGAAGAGCTCTGGCAGGAGAGCCTGGGTAGGCGGTGAGGAGGGCGGGTGCAGGGGCAGCAGAAAGGACAGGGGGGACAGGAATTCAGAGAAAGGAGCTGGATGGGCGGACAGGTGGGCAGATGGGGCCCGCAGCTGGCAGTGCATGGGCAGAAGGGTCCCACAGGTGCTCTGAGCAGTGATCAGGAGCCTGCTTGCTCACGGTGAAGAGAGAACGCCCCCTGGTCGCGTCCCAGGGTGGGCAACCGCCCTTTCCCAAGTGGCCCTGGGAGCGCCTGCATCAAACCCCACGCGATGGTTCTAAAGACCGGGTAGCACACCTGACTAACTTTGGAAAGCAATTCGGACACTTCCTGACTAGAATGAGAAACTGGACCACTTTAGGGAGCCCACTGCTGCCATCTGCAGCAGGGTCTGGGCACCCCACCCCACCCCCAGATGCCCCAGGGAGCTGGGCAGAGGGGGACATACTGCACTGCACTACTCTTAGTGGCTGCTGGAGGGCGACTGGGCCTGTGCAAGTAGCAGATTCTGGGAAGGACTCTAGATGTCCTTCCCAGTGGCCACAGGCAGAGCTGGCCCCCTCACCCACGCCTCACTCCCAGTGGGAAGGTGACCTGCACAAATTCTGGCTCAGGGTCAGCTGAGAGCCCTGAGTCCAGAGGGAAGTTCAGCAGAGCAGTCTGCTCTGGAAACCCCTCTGCAGGAACCTCTGAGTGACCAGTTTGTGTGCACCCCCTTAACATGCCCAGAAGCCTGGCTGCGCGGCGTCCTGAGCCAGGTGGGACACAGCCAGTACCTGCGCAGCATCTGGCCCTTGGTGCCTACTCCAGGAAGATAGCTGCCCACAGCGGAGTCATCTTGGATCCTTGAGGATTTGGGCAGTTGCCGGTGACACCACATTCTGCCTCAGTGGGACCTCAGCATCATGACCAGCCAGAAAGACACAGAGGATGGGCAGGGAAGGAAACATCGCGGGAACCAGGGGACAGCCTGGTGGGCCCCAGCATGGCCAGCTCTGGGTCTCTTGTTCTCCAGCGACACTGAGGCCTGAATCTGTCCCCATGTCAGGGCCCAGGGCTAGGGGGGCAGAAATTTTTACATGCATGGCGAGAATGCAAACGTCTGGTGGATCTTTATGAGGCAACAGCAGAGTTTAAAGAATCCATCTGCCTCAGACCCCTGCAGGGCGTGTGCTGAATTTCAATGGACTGGGACAGGACATTGAGTGGCGCCTCTACTGAGTGCTTTCTGGAGGGGAAGCAGCACAGGGTCCCACCGAGGAAATGCACACACAACCATGCACAAGCACCTTCTCACAGGCACACCCGTACAGCAGTCCCTGCTCCCTCCTCCAGGTTCTGTCTTCATCCCAGCTCAGTGCCGGGGGTGCGTTCTTCTCAATTAGATACTGCGTTTCTTCTAACATCAGAAAGTACTAGGGGAAGTGAGTCCTGCAGGTGGCCCATTGTGTTCTCCTGATTATTTCTTGCCCTGTGGGACATGGAAATGAGGCTATAAGCTCACCCAGGGGACACATAAAAAGCCCAAGTGAACCCCCCCCAAGGCAGAGAGTGCGGGGGGGCGACACGCCCGCCAAGGTGCACCCCACCTCGGCCATGGCAGGACAAGGTCACCAACCCAGGGAGAAGCGCTGCTGTCCTGCGCGGGGCCTCTGATGCTGCCCTTCCTCAGGAAGCAGACACCGGAGGCTGAAGACCTTTGAGGCGAGGATCTCACAGCCCTGACCGGGGCTGTGTCCCTGGCTTCAGGGACCAGCAATCTCCGCTGCTTCCTCAGGCGCAGCGCTGTCCCCACCCTGGGGGGAGAGGGGCTGGATCCTGCAGGGCCACAGGTGGGAGGCACCCAGCTCTGCCTGTGCACCCAGGCAGGACTCGCCCCTAAGTTCAGGAGAAGGCTTCCGAAGTTAGGCCGGCAGGGTCCTGCCCTGGAGGACAGAATCGTGAAGACGGAAGCACAGCACCACAGGGATCGCCCGCGCGCTCGCCTGGGCTCTTCTGTGTGTTGTGCATGCGTGTGTATGTGTGTGCATACGTGTGTGTGAATGGAAGTGCTGTCACCAGCGGGGGTGTGCAAAACAGAGGGTTCCTTGGGGCAGGGGAGATGGCTCAGTAGAATAAGGGCTTGCCTGGCAAGCACAAGGGTCTGAGTTCAATCCCAGGTTCCGCCAGAAAAAAAAGAGGGCTCCTGCGTGACCAGAGCCGAAGCCTGTCCACGAAGCCTAGCAGGACACTCTGCTTCTACTCTGCGTGCCGGGGGCTTGGAAAAGGCACACCACACGCTGAGGGACAGAAGCAGGGAGGCTGAAGGGCAGGCAGCAGAAAGACAGCAGAGCCGAGCCAGGTCCTAAGGAGAAGTAGGAGTTTGCCTGCGTGAAGCCGCGGGCTCGGCAGGCAGCAGAATTGTGAAGGCGCTGGGACGGCAGCCAGGCCTGGGGCTACCTCGGCACCCTCTCAGCTCTCTTATGGAAAGTGACTTCATTTCTCGAGCCAGACTTTCCGGGGCTCTGGACCTGAGCTGAGTGGCCCCGTGAGGGTGACAGCGGCTTGGGGACCTGGTGGAGGCGGAGGGTGGGCTCTGCACACAGGGGCTGCACAGTACCCTGGGGCTTTGCAGCTGGCAGCAGGGGACTCGCGTCTCTGCAGCCTCACAGAAGGTGTCTCCCGCCACTGGAGCAACCGGTCCCGACCAGTTCTAGGGTCCTGGCGCCCTCATCTTACACCGAGTGGCAAACCCCGGTGACACTGAGAATTCTGGGCACAGAACTCGGGGCTGTTGCCCTGCTGGGAGCAGCTTGGAGTTCCGGAAGGTCGAGGTCACAGCGCCCCCTCGCCCCGCCCCCTCAGGCCCGTCCTCCCCTAGTGGCCCCGCCCCGCCTGGCCCCGCCCCACCCCGCAGGCTCCTGCGCCTGAGCCCGGGCCCAGCCAGCGCCGGCACCTCCGCTTGGGATGCGCGGCCGGAGCGGGGGCCGCCGCCGCTGGCCTGCCACACTGCGCTCCCTACTGCGCGCCTTCGGGGCCCGGGACGCTGCCGCCGCGCAAGGCCCGGAGCAAGGTAGGGGGTGGGGGCAGGTCGGGACGGGAGGACTCTGCTAGGGCGCTGCTCGCTGGGCGGGACACACTGGGGGCACCCTGGGCTAGGGCGTCCCCTGCCGCAGAGCTGCACTACTGTGTCCCCTAAACAAGGGCAGGCTTGCTGGGGTCAGAAGAGGGGAAGCGGGGTTGGAAGCTCCAGTTGGACTGTGCGAGGCGCAGGACCCCGTGCCTACGGCCCTTGTTCACCTGGTGCCTCAGTTTCCGCATCTATGAAATGGGATCGAGCTGGTGCGTGCGTTCATGGGGCAGGAGTCAGGGTCCTAAGAGGAGGGGAGGAGGCAGACCTCTCTGCCTGTGAAGATTTTGCTGGCATTGTTTGCAATGGGTTTGATGAGGGAGGGGCAGCGGCTCACCCCAAGGGCAGACACCTGCTCTGCTTTCTGCAGCCTGGGTGGAAGAGCTGAGCTCATCAGAGGAGGAGCCTGAGGATACGAGAAGGTGGGAGAGTGCCCTGGTTGGGACAGGTGCCAGGCGGGGAGGGTGCTAAGGTCTCTTGGTGCCACAGCTGGAGAGTGGTCTGGGTGGTAGAAGAGTCAGGCCAGAGCCCCAGGCATGCCAGGTACCAGCCAGGCAGGTAAGAATCCGTGACCCCCATGTGATCTGGGACCAAGCGAGTCAGAAAGCTCCCTCAGACCCTCGGGGCTTCTACCAGTGTCCCCACCCATTTTCGGTTGTGGCTTGTGGTTAAGAGTGGGGAAAAGCCAGGGATACCCCTGAGCACCCTGAAGTGCCCACACCGACCTGCTCCACCTCCTTTGGAAGCCCCCAGAAGCTGGAGTCTCAGCTGGTGAAGGAAAGGATGGGGGGGGGGCGTTGAGAGCCCGCTGGATTTGTGCCCTCTGTGGCCCGTGGTTCCCGGACTTTGCACACCTCTGTGCTGCAAGTGGAACTCCTATAGTCAGAATGCACAGGGAGATGAGCGCCTAGGGTGTACCAGCCCCGCTGCCTCCTGCTGAGCTAGCTGGGGGTCCCAGTCTGTCAAGGCCCCCTGCTCCCTAGGCCTGCACACAGTCGGAGCTCTCCAGCGCAGCACGCCCCTCCTTAGTGACACTCTGTGTTGAGTACACGTGAGGCTCCTGTCAGCAGGACTGGGGCAGGTGCACTCGGAACTCCCGCGGGCCTTCTTGCTCGCTTATGCAACGGCAGGCCTGCGCTCCCTCCTTCCAGGGTCAGCCTCTGAAAGAGCTCTGTGGCCACTGCGTAGGGGCTGGTGGGTGGCTGGGCTCAGTCACAGCTGACCCGGTTTTGCCCGGGAGAGCAAGAGCCCTGTAGTCAATGGGTCAGCTGGTGGCTGTTGGTCTCCAAGGTGCTGCCGGCGCTGATTTCCAGGGCTGGAGGCCTCGGAGCACAGAGTGCACTGGGGAATTTTCAATCTAGTGGAGGCACAAAGAGAATGGACCTGAGAGAGACAAATCCAAATAAACACAATGTCAGAACAGGAAAGGAAAGAAAAGGAGGCTTGGGAGTGGTTTGTGGAAGGGGCTGATTTCTCCAAGAGGGCCTTTGAAGAGGGGGCCTCTGGCTTTGGCCCTGAGTGGGAGGAAGCCAGGACTGTGTGAAGTCAGAAAGGGCTGCAGGCCTTGGTATGATGGGGGGTTGGGGGCAGATGGCTGTGGAGCCTGGAGGTCCGAGCGAGGGCAGTGGGCAGCCGCAGCAGGCCTTGGCCGCCCTGTCCAGCCTCTGGGATGTTACCTGCGCAGTAGGCAAGGATGGAGAGCTTGTTCAGCTGCCAGGGGACAGCAGGCCCCAGCTGGGGAGTCTGCAGCAGAGGACAGGAAGTGACCCCAAGGCAGGAGGGTGGGTGCTGCAGTAGGAGCCCTGGGACCAGCTGCTGCCCCTGTGGCTATGCCTGAGCTTTGGCAGGGGTGACAGTATGGCACTGCGCTCTGTGGAGTGTGGGCTGGAGTGCCCTCAGGAGGGGCACTGGTGGGGAGCAGTGCAGGTGTGAGGGCCCGTGTTCCCTGCAGGGCCCTAGAAGTCACATGCAATGGGTGGTGACCCAGCTGAGCTGGAGATGAGACTGCATGTGACCTGGAGGGCCCAGGCCCAGGATCACCAGGATGGCACTGAGGCACAACGGAAGTCCCTTGGGGGTTAGGGGCTGAGACCTGGGGAGTGACTAAGTTTCTAGGCTTCAGTGTTTCTCAGAAGGGACCCAAGTCCAAGTACCAGGTTTTGCTTTGGAGCAAGGGGCAGGGGCACAGGGGTGGGCCAGACTGTGTGCCCGAAGCTCTGGGCATGCTGGCGGCCAGACCTTGAGAAGGCGCCCTTGACCTCTTTCCTCCTAGGGCCAGAGGGATTTGTCCAGCTGCCACTCAGAGGGGCTGCCTGGACTTGTGAGACCATTTCCCGGAGGAGCTTGCTGCCCTGGGTGGGCCTGTGTTCCCAGCCGTTCAGGGCGGCGCGTGTTCCCGTGGCTTGTGCTGTTCTGCCACCTCTTCTTCCAAGTCTGCTCAGGAAGTGCTGACCTGTCCTGGGCTATTTCTGCTCCAAATGAGTTGTTTTTTTTTTTTTTTTTAACTGGTTTTGAAGAGAAAGGTATGATTGATGATACTGTGACATGTCCCAGTTATGTGCATTAAACATGGTGGCTTTGGTGCCTGCAGAAGGCAGTCTGAAGTTTAATGTCTGGCTTCCCTGATACAGGCAGCAAAGGGCTGGGCCAGGCTCCCTGAGGTGGCGCTCTAAAGACCACATGGGGGCTGGCACTGTGCAGTCCTTTTGAAATTTTAATGACAACCAGCTGTGCTAGCCAGCTTTGCTGGTAGGCAATGACTGGAGTAGGTTAGGCCTGCCCAAGCACAAGGGCCATTTGTTGGCCCAGGAAATGGAACGTGGGGAGCTCCAGCCAGCCTCTCCTTGCTTGTCCCTGGCTCTGGCTGGGCCACCTCACTGGGCCTTCAGTGGGTCCCTGCAGCCAGGGCAGGGGAAGGCTAGATAGTGGAGCCCCAGTACACAGGCCAGGGGTGGAGCCCTATGTAGTCCAGGCCTGGCAGGAAACAGTGTCAACGAAAGGGGGAGGTGGGGCCCAGGCACCCCAAATTCCGGCAGGTTGCCAGCTGGGCCAGAGCCCCACACCTGCACTTGTCTGACCCACAGAACCTGCTAGGGATCAAGGACCCACCTGTTGGCTTCAGCATGGGACAAGTGTGTTGGAGGCAGAAGGCTTGGAGCTGCTGTCCCTGCATCAGCAGAAAGCTCCGGGAGAGGGGTGACACCCCTCAGGGTTCCTTCCGGACTTCTGCCTCCATGCTCAGGTCGCTCCTGGGACAGTTGGAACCTTTCCCTACCCAGCGGCCCTGGGGACAGACTTGTCGCCCTCCCAGTGCCTTGCTTCTCCTCGCCATGCTCTTGTGCACATAGATCTGTCCCCCAGACCCCTGAGGCTGTCTGCCGATGGACATGGCATGACTAAGTGGACGGCTCCATTTTTGTTTTAAGGAAAACGTGTGATCCTCGCACTTTACAACCAATCAGTCCTGTAGCCGGCATCCAGATCCAGTATTGGTGGATGGATAAGGTGTGCTCCGCCGTGGCTGGCAGGGTGAGGCGGGGAGTCACACACGGACACAGATGTGCACGTGGAATTACACCAGTGTGTCGCGCATGCGTGCTCCAAGTGAGACAGAGAAACATCGCCAATAAGGCTCAGCCCTCCCCCAGTCCCTTCCTTCTCTCCTGGCTCCCCAGCAGCCCCAGCGTGGAGGCCCAGGCGCGCAAGGAGCAGAGGCGCTTCCTGCCAGTGTCACAAAGAGATGGCAGGAGATGGCCCCAGAGCGCACATCTTGTTCCGAAGGTGAGTGTTTCCCTCAGCAGTGACTTGGAGATCTATCTAGCTTAACAGAGTCCTCCTAATTGCCTTGGGACAGTCCAAGGTGCTCTGGCCTTTCTGCTCCGATGCTCCATCCTGCCCTGAGTCTCTGTGGCAGGCAACGCGTGGATAGGTATGAGGGAAGCCTGGTGCCTCTGGGCACTTCGGGAGGGGTGGCTGCAGAAGCCAGGGTGACAGCATTTTAAACCAAGCCATTTCCCACAGTGGTTTGTCCTCCAGTGGCAGTGTCCGTGGGCCTCCTCCCACCAGCACTTGATATGTTCAGATGCTGAAATTTTGCCAGACCTGAAGAAGAAAAGTGGATTTCATCTGTTTAATTTGCATTCCCTGGACGCTGGAGAGGTTTTCTTATGTTAATCGGCCATTTGGAGTCCCTTTCTGTGCCTTGCAGCTTCCCTTACCGAACTGCTCTCCAAGGGGGTTGTTAGACTTTTACTAACTGGTTTGTAAGAGCCGTTCATATGTTCTGGATTCTAATCCCTCCTGTGCAGACGTTTTGCTTTCTGTGGCTTGCCTTTGAACTTTGCTGATCACATCTCCGGTCGATGCACAGTTTTAGCTTCATATGGTAACATTTCCCTCGTGTCTGCCTGTGTCTTCTCTCACCAGCATTTTCTGCGTCCGGTTGAGAGTGCACAGCTTCGTCTGTGTGCCGGGTACGGCGCTGCTCCAGCTCCGAAGGTCCCGAGACCTCCGCAGCCAGCCCCGTGGTCACCATGGGATACACCCACGCTGCCTGTCGGCTCTTGCATAGCTGGGTTCTTAGCACTCGATTCCTCGTTTGCTGAAATTTCCTTCTGTGAAGGGAATGAGGGAGCACTCAGGTGTCTCATGAATTCCAGGGGTCACATGTTTGGCCCAGAGAACTGCAGATGGTGGGGACAGTGTGAGTCTGTGAGCACAGGGAGCAGAGGCGGCCGGCTCTGCCCCTCACTCACTATGGGAACCATGCTTTCCCAGCACAGCCCAAGCAGGGCTGCAGCAGGCCTTCATGTCCCATCTGATGAGGTTCGTGGCCTCATGGATAGATTAACATTTGGTTATGCATTTGCTAAACACGTTGCTGAGAGAGAGAGAGAGAGAGAGAGAGAGAGAGAGAGAGAGAGAACTGGCTGCCTCCCAAGGCCAGGCCCAGGAGGGAGCCCACCTCGTGCCTGCTCTGCTGCCAGGCCTCCACGCCTGGGCTTCTGCCAGAGTTCCCCGGCTTAAGCAGTAGCAGCACACACTACTTGTACCTGACCTTTCCAAGCGTGGTGGAGGGGCTGGCACGACGCGGTGTCTAGAGTTGTGCGCTGGGCCTGGCCACCTACTGCTGGCTGGGGTCTGGCCTGGAAATGTGGTTGTTTGGGAGCAGGTGATCCTGTGGCCTGATGGCTCAGAGAGACATGGGTGTTGCTCCATTACTATTTCCAGGGGAGGTGGGTGGCTGCCTGGGCTGGTGGGGGTGCACTGCCTCCTCACCTGGGGCTGACCGGCAGGGCCTGGCCTGGGGGGTGCAGGGTGCGGAGGCAGCCTGCATTGTCCCGGGGGCATAGTCTGGGTTCTACCCTGGCCTTCTGAGGCATTTCAGTTTCTAGCATTTCACATGCTGATGTTGGGTACAGCACCATATGCCTGGTAGGTGACCAGGGCAGGGGGACACATGCTGTGGCACTGTGCCTGGAAAAAAGGAAACTATGAAACCTGGAAAACAGGGTTTTCTGAAGGACTTTTTTTTTTTTTTTTTTGGCCTGGTCATGGTGCCTTAAGGGCAGGTCTGGTAAGGTATGAGGACCACAGAATTCTGAGACCGACTACTTTGTTTAAGCAGGCACTTAAACAACTAAGCTAATGGGCAGGCCCCTGAAAACAGGGTTTTCTGTAATGTCTCCCCCTGTGCTGAACACTGCCAGCTGCGGCAAGGGGCAAGTGCAGCCTGGCAGTGTCAGTGCACACATGGGTGGGTGTGTGAGTGGGCGCCTGAGTGTGCCTGCTGGAGCCACAAGGGTGTGGAGAGCTCGTGCATGGCACCTCTCCTGAGCCAGCTCTTTGGGCAGCACTGCCCTGCTGGTTGGGTGGCCTCAGGCTCTCAGGCCCTGCGCCCAGACCCCACCCCACCCAGGCTGTCCACCGGCCGTGGCCATCTGCCGGGCTTGGCCCTGTCGTCCCAGCCCAGGAGCTCTTCCTGCCTGTGTTTTCCAAAGCTGTGTCGTGACTTCCTGGTAGATTTCCTGGGGCCCCTGGGCAGTGACATTTGTTTTTAATTTGCCACACCCCCACAGTGCCCCTGCTGCCCCAGCTTGGAGTTGTGGGAACCTCAAAGGGGAGTGGCCAGGGCGCTGCTTCAGGAGTCTGCCTGCTGGAAAAGGCCTGGGCACTGCCAGAGATGTGGCACAGTGAGAGGTTCTAGGCTGGGAACAGTTCCGCAGCTCTGGGGTGGAGGTGGGGTGCAGGGTTCCTGTGAGTCGGGGGTCCTACTGTTTTAGGGCTGCTGGTCCCATGTCTTCGTCTGTGCTGGGTCTGTGTGTCCAGGTCAGCGTCTCTGGCAGAGTGACAGGGACAGAAGCTGTAAACACATAAGCAGCTGCAGGTCCCTTTCTTCCCGAAAAAGACTCAGAACTGTAGAGATCTAAACTCAAAAGAACAGCCAAGCTGAGGAGAGCGCTGCCATCTCTGTTGCTCCTGCTGTCTGCTGATTGTCTGTCTCCTGGCTTTGTTGTGCTGCCTTAGGAGACTGCATCTTGGTTCACAATTGTCCTCCACATTGCAACAGGACTAGCTCTGCACTTCTGCAGTGGGCTTGGCTAGGTGCCCAGAGCCAGCTGACACAGGGTCCCAGGAGACTTTGTCCTCCTCCAGCAGCGGGTCTAGGGTCCCCAGGAGGCTGCACCCCAGGACCTGGTGTGCTCCAGAGAGAAACCTTCCTGCAGCCTGGGTCTACACTGAGAATGACAGCAGCCGCTGGGAGACGGAGGAAGGAACTCCTGATAGCCGTGGAGGCTTCTGGGCTGTTGCTCACTGCTCAAGACTAGCTGAGGCTGGCTGCTGGCAGGATCCCCTGCCGACGCCCCAGCCTCTGGGTGACTCGCATGGGGGTACCTGCTTCCTGGAGTTCCTCTGGCCTCAGCCTTCGCATCCCCCTCAGAGACGCCTAGTGACTGAGCCCTTCTGCATAGGCACCCTATGCAGAAAGCTCCACGGCCTCCTGCCCCTACTGGCAGCCCTCATCACCCCCGTCAAAGGCCCTGCCTCCAAGCAAGGTCATAGCTGGAGGTGCCGGGGATCAGGTCTCACTGCACCAGCTTTGGGGTGCTCACTGAGGATGGGGCCAGGCTCGGGTCTTCCACAGAGGCCTCTGCAAGTGCTGCGTGTGCTCTGAGAGTGGGGTCCAGGAGAACGAGGCCCACGTTCTGTCTCTGTTTATGACCAGGATGTTGGATGTCCCTGTCTTATTCCAGCAGTGGAATCATGTCAAGATTTGGGGATTGGTTACCTGTCAGGGAGAGGATAGCATCGCCTTGTGAGAGGAGCATGTGACACGAGGTGACCTGTGGCTGTGCGGCCGAAACACCATCATAGCCTCTTCCTCATCCCTGGACTCCATGCCTGACACCTACCACCTATGAGAGGAGAGGGCTAGCAAGGTTCACACCGCAGGCAGAGAGCTTTCCTCCAGAGCACTGGATGTCTGAATTGCCCAGCCCCTTGAGGCCCTGATCCTCAAGCACCCTGCCGAGCTACCTGAGCCCTCGCCCCACATGTGCTATGCAGCGTGGTCCCACCAGCAGATCCGAGATTCCGCTCCTGACGCCCAGGCCAGTGGTCCCTGAGCTGGCACTGCTACCCTGGACTTCACAGCCTCCTGCCATTCCCTCAGGGGTGGATTCCTGCCCCTAAGCTGGGTACAGAGCAGAGGGTTCCCGCAGAGCGCCTGCTCTCCTCTGGAGCCGGGCAGGGGGTGCACCTCACCATCGCTGCCAGACTTGGCCCTGACCCTCCGAGCAGCTCTTGACAGACAACACAGATTCACGGCAGCCACTGTGAGGCCACAGCTGCTTGCAGGAGGAATGGAGCGAGCCCAGCTGGACTCACAGCCCCTCCTCCTGGTGCCTGGCCCCGCCCTGTCCCTACACCTTGCCTTTGCGGGTTGTGAGTCACCTCCTGCTGCTCTCCTGAGTCACAACAAGAAGAGCAGCTGCCTGAGTCCCTGGAGTTTCAGGGCGCCCAGGGGGCCACTGCAGGTCCCTAGCCCCGTGTGGTCCTCTTGATAGTGTCTGACAGCAAGTGACCCATGCTCAGATTTCACAGTGCCTAGTTCAGGGATCCTTAAAAGATGTCCCAGTCCCGGGTCTTCCTTTGAGAACCTGCTTTGACAGTAAGCAAGAAAGAGCTTACTGGTGGCAGAAAAGAGCCCTGCCCATGCCACAGATAGGACACCATGTGTGGAATGCCAGCGTGATGCTCTCTGACTTCCGGTGGCCTGTTGTCTTTGCTCCGGTCTTGGGTGGACACCAGACGTGAACGTGTCCTTCTCCTACCTGGATGGCGGGGTGTTGGTGTGACAGCAGAAGGACCTCAGGATCAGGCACATGTGGGCTCTGCACTGTGTCCCTGGATTGCTGTGTGCCCTTGTGTGTGTCACCCCCCTCTGAGCCCCACTTTCCTCATCTGAGGTCCCCCAGCCCTCAATGCTAGAGCCAGAGCCAGTGCTTGCTGTCCGCCACTGGCAGAACACGGGATGGTGTGCTCAGCACCCAGAGCAGGAGCCGCTGCTGTCACCCCCGCTCGCAGGTCTGCTGGCTCTGCTGGTTGAGGTGTGGGCCTGGCCGTGCTCCTTACTGGAGGGATTCTCCTCCTGCTCCTGGAGTCGCTGCTGTCCCTTGAGTTGGTAGGACTAAGGACCCTGTTTTCCTCCAAGCTGGTGGCCTTCCTGTCTTCCTCCTTCCAGGGCGCTCCTTCTTGCCCTTTGAACTCCCCCTCCTCTTCCTGCCTGCCTCTCTCCCCTCTCCTTCCCCTGCGATGACACTGAGCTCCACAGATCATCCCAGATAATCTCTCAGCTTAAAGTCTGATGATTATCACCCTGATTCCATCTGCAAAGGCCGTCACAGCTGTGCCTGGATTAGCCTTGATCTGGAAACCCCAGGCGGGAATGGGGTGGCTTTGGAATTCCGCTGTCCACACAGTGGGAAAGTGGACCACAGTCCTAATCCCTGCCTCCGGGAATCCTAACACTAAAACAAACAGCTTCTGACTCACAGAGCACAGAAACCAGGAGGCAATTATCTGAGCTGCCGCAGTCACTGTGCATAGGATTTCCTCCTTTGTTACAGTTTCAGCTGCAGAGTACCTTGAGAAGAAGACTTGGGTGAACATAGTCACAGTGAATTGATCTCTGTCCCCGTGCTCTGTGGCCCCCCCACCCCCACCTGTCCAGGCTGCCCTGCCTTCTCCTCTGTCTGCCTTCCTGTGCTTTTGGGTACCTCTCTGCCATACTTCAGCTCCAGTAATCTTTAGAGAGTGAAGGGAAGTCCATTGCCATTCCCTGGCCAGAGACTCTGCGTCTCCCATTCCTCAGGGCTGCTACCTGTTCCCCGTGAGGTCAAGGGGGCCCTTTGCACCCGAGGTCTGTCCTCCTTGCTCACCTGACCCCCCCCAGCACTCACAGTCCACCCTTCCTCAGTGGCTGTCACCCCCCAGCACACCGCCTGGGTCTCCTCTTGCTATTGTTAGGATGCTTCAGTCCCCACCCTTAGTGTGGGCCCCTTCCACGTGCTCCATGAGCACTGTGGATAAATGGACACAGGAATCCGCAGGTGAGTGGGCTGAGCCATGAACCTGGGACAGCCCGTGGTCATCAGTCCCCTCGCTTTCCCAGTGAAGGGGTTGCTTCCCAGGCTGTGCACCTCGACACAGCTCACCCACTCTGATCGCCACGCCCACACCTCCTACTGCTCAATGCCTCCAGGGTCCACCCTCAAAACTCTTCAGGGTGCCTGCTTACTGTGGGACACAGACACCCCACCCCCACCGCCCACAATAGCAACTGGAGAGAACCAGCAAGGCTGGTAACGCCAAGCCAGCACAAGGAAATGCTCATGCCCAGCTGATGGGCTGAGGGGCAAGTGGATTCCCCCATCCCCTGCTGGGTGGGGAGATCCGTCCCTCTGGGCCTAGCCCACCAGCCTGCAGGCTGGGAAGGCGCCTGCCCGGGTGCTCTGCCCAGTGCGGGGATCTCCGTGTTCGTGAGAGTACAGAGCCCTGGGAGGGCCTGGAGGCTGCCGTGGCTCAGGGGCTGTTCCAAGCTGATTCTTGAAATTTTCATCCTCGTGACTACAGACAGAATTGATGATCTATTTCTAAAATACCACCTGTAAACCCAGTGGTATGGATTTTCTGTAATTTATAGATCCATTTGAGGCTGTGTTTGAACTGCTACTCTGTGAAATACTTAGCTGCCGTTTCCATGATGGAGTATGCCGACATAAATCTGTGCAGCGCTGAGCCAATAAGCTCGGCTCCGCAGCCTCTTTAGTATATAAATCCAGTAAACATATTAAAACATATGCACTGAATTGGATGCAGGAGAGAATGTTTGGATGACAAAGGTCATGGTGGTTTCAACATGAATTATCCTCTTACAATGCACAGACTGTATGCGCACATGGGGATGAATTGCCACAGGGCAAAGGCACAGCTGGATGTGGAGCATGATCGGGGTCCGGAGCCCTGTGGGCCCCTCCTAGTCAAGCCCATCCTGCCCTGGGGCCCAGTCCTCAGCTTCGTCCCATGGCACCTGGTGGCAGGGCCCGGTCCTCATCACCACAGCCCCCAGGCCACTCTGCTCCTGGACCCCTGATACCAAGCCCCTGCTGTGCATACTGCTGAGCCTTCAGTCCCCTTGGAGCCTAGCTGGAGATTTTGAGGTACAAATGGGGAAACAGAGACCTGCGGATCCTAGAGCGACTCCCTACACTGTGGACAAGCTGGGCCCTGGCCTCTGGGGCAAGCAGGTCCGCTGCCTGTGTCAGGCATCAAGCCCAGTGCCATCCTGGGGTCACACCCGCACCCCACGCGGCTGTGCTGCCCACCGTACAGAGGCAGCTGTCCTCGCCTTCCGCTGAGCTCTGCAGCTTGTGTCGCTCCCTCTGGCTGCCGCGCAGTCCTCTGGGAGTGCGTGCCTCCTCTCAGCCGTGGCAGGGCCTGCTCAGGCCCGTGGGCTGGAAACCTCAGGCTGCCGATTGTGCATCTGATTGTGGTTAGCTCTCAGAGCTCGTTCTGCTGTGAGACACCGCGAGACATGTCACACTCCAGGTCCAGTGTGCCAGGCAGTCCTCTTGTCCCTGGAAAGGTCAGTGGAGTGACAGCCCTGGCAGCTTTTTGCTTGCGGTCTTGGGGACTGAACTCAGGGCCTTTCCCCTGAGCTACCCCACCCCCAACCATTTTTGTTTTTTAATGTGTCTCCATAAGGGTTCTTGCTGAGTCCCAGGCTGCGCCACACTTGCAATCCTCCTGCCTTGACCTTGCAGGGGGCTGGGGTGACAGCCATGCCCGCCCCTGCCTGGGTGTGTTTGCTGCTTTTGTTCATGGCAGCATTTTGGTGTCCGGCACAGACAGGTCCTAGGTGAGCACTGTCCCAGGAAAGCACGGGGGTGCGGCCGTCACCTCCTCAGAGCCTCTCTGCGTCCTCCTCACCTGGTGGCCACTCCACTGGCTCCCCCGAGTCCTTGCACCTGCGGTCTTGGACCCACCCTGCTCTCATGCTTCTGCATCCCAAGGCAAGCGGGGAGTCGGTACTCCACATGTTTGTTGAATGAGTAGCTGTGTTCCTGGCCAGGGCTACTGGTAAGAGTTAGCGGGGGAGGGAGGCCCAGGCGTGGGGGAGCACCTGGGGGAGTCGTCTTCTGTGCTGTTGCAGCCTCTTGTCAGGTGGAAGCTGCAGTGAGTCAGGAACTCTGGCCGAGCCTCGGCTCCGCTGTGTAAAGGGCAGGTAATTAGTCCCCACTCACGATGGTCATCAACACACTCAGGTCGTTGGTAATCTGTAAGGCTTTGCCAAAACCCTGTCCTCCTCCCCTCTGTCTTCCTCCTCCTCCTTTCACCTTCCTCCTCTTCCTCCTCCCCCTCCTCACCAAGTCAGTGGCTTTCAGACTTCTGAGCATGGAGGCTGATGCCCCTGTGCACCAAGGCCCATGCCTGGCTAGAAGTTCCTGAGTTCTGGAGCACAGGTCTTGGCTGCCACAGGGCTTGTGCCTGGGACCAGCAGGCAGTGCCTTCCGTCTCAATCCTCCTGGTGCCCTGGGGGCGCCAGAGCTGCCCACCCTGTGTGTTCAGGAGTGGCCTTAGGGGTTGGGATCGTGTCACTCACAGGCTGCAGGCTGCTGTCTGCAGAAGAGTGAGGGGCTCTGTGGATGAGACCCCACTCACAGGCAGCATGGAAGACGACGTCATGGGAGTGTAGCTTCAGTGTCACATGCAGAATAGTGTGTGGCTCGTGACACAGGCACCCAGAGGGATGATGTCTGCTTCCAGTGGGGACCCCCTCCCCAGCCTGACTCTCTGCTCTGTCTTCTGTCTTTTCGGTGACACCCCCTCCCGTTACTGGACCGAGCTGGGCACTGAGGAACATCTCAGGGCAGTGCTGATCCACAGCACCGGTGCGCACTGGACTGTCAGGCATTGCTGGGTTCCTGATCGCTGGTGGCCGCTGGCTCCCGGGCAGGTCCAGGCAGGGAGGGGGTGTGCCCGGCAGGGGCCATGCCATTTGAAGGTGCTCCACCTTGATGTCGACGTCAATCTTGAACTTCTGCTGAAAGGATCTTACAGACAGCCCTCTCCGAGCTTACTGAGGGCTGGGGAGTCCCCTGTGAGGCCAGGGAGTCTTGCAACCCTGCCGCCCCTGACTCTCTAGGGAAGATGCAAGTTCAGCTCCCGTGGATGACGCTTTGGGTGCAGTTCCTCCATACTGCCAGCAGAGGGCAAGGCTGCTGCTTGCTCTCCAGGTTTGGTTCTGAGGTCTTAGGGCTCCTGGGTTTCCACCTGCTGTTCCACCCTATCCCTCCTCTCTGGTTGGCTCCCTCGGAGCCTGGCCAGAGACCACAGCAGTTAGCAGCAGTTTTAGGCGTCTGACGTTTGTTTACAGACTTAGCTATTTTCACATGTAGGGTGCCGAGGAATCGCTGGCCTCTGTAGAAGCCAAACTGTCCTGCAGACTTGGCAAGGGTGACCAGTGGGTCCCGCAGAGCTTGGAGCCTGTGCCACCGAAGCCAGGCCGGGCTCCGCTGTGTGCATTCAGCCCCTGCCTGCAGCTTGGCCCAGGCCACCAGCCCCTCACACCCGGAAGGCGCTTAGCTCCCTACTCCATCTCCCTGCTTCTGTCCTGCTCCCCTCCCTGACCCCCCAACAGCTGTGCACCATTCTTGCAACAAACACCAGATCCAAGGAGGCCCCAGCATGAGTGTGCAGCCCGCTCTGGGTCCTGCCCCTCTGTGCGCCACAGCGCCCCCTGTGGGCTCTTTGTGGGGACTTTGTAGCTTCTTTGCGCCCCACTTCTGTTCTTTCGCCTCCAGCCCTGTTCCTCCTTGCTTGTCTGCGGGTCTCCACTTGCCTCCTGTTTCCAGAGTCTCACTTTCCCAGACAAGGTCTTCCCGAGCCCGGGCGAGGTGTCCTGCACCTGTGCTCATTTGGAATGGACAGCTGGGTCCGTGACTGATGAGTGCATCTTGTTTTGTGCGCTAGAGCCAGAGCGCCACAAGTCAAGGCAGGCCCTGTCAGGAGCATGGCGCTGTCCCTAGCAAATCCTGGCGATGTAGATGCGATTAGGTAGACGCGTGGCGCAAAACGGATGCTCAGGGAATGTTGGATGGACGGCTGGGTGTCTAGCATCCTGCTTCTGGTGTGAGAATCGAAGTCAGCCTTAGGCAGCTTGGTCTTCCTGCTTCTCCTTTTTCCTCTCCGTGTATGTGTGTGCACACGTGCGCATGCTGCTAGTCTACTAGCCTAGTGTCACCTTCCAGTGACACTCTCTCTGGCTTCCACAGGGCTAGAACTTTCCCTTCGGGCACATTTCTTGAAAGATGGGCCAGCGCTGTCCGCAGGCCATGGTGGAGGTGCCTCCAGGCTGGCCCGACTCCGACCTGCTCCCCTGACATTCAGAGCCTCGCTGATGCCGGAGAGTAGATGTATTGAAATAATTTGCATATCATAAAGCTTACCACCCATGTAAAGTATAAATAAAGATCAGTGGTTGTCTTTACAGAAGATTGGGAAATGATCCCGTCTTTAGAATTTTTCAACCATTTCTTGCAGTTCCCCAAAAGAAACCTTGAACCCATTAGCAGGCGAGCCCTTTAGCCCTCCTGTTCCCAAATCTGTGGAGGTCCACGCAAGCGCCTTGTGCCTCTGCAGGGCTTCACAGCAGCGGGGTCCTGGAACCAGTGGCTTTTGCAACTGGCTTCCCTCCCCAGTGTGCTCTTCAAGGACCTTGTGTTGTGGCCGGGGGCACGGCTTCCTTCCTTGCAAGGCTGAGTGCTGTTCCGCAGTGTGGCTGGGCCGTGTGCTAGTTATCCACGCATCTGCCAATGCACATCTGGGTGCATGGAGTTGTCACTTGGAGGTCATCACCCAGCTCGCTGGGGTCCATCCTGTAGGGTTCCAGAGCAGGCTTGTGTGTGTATGTGTGTGTGTGTGTGTGTGTGTGTGTGTGTGTGGTACCAGGGACTGAACTCAGGCCCTTGTGCTTGCCAGGCAAGTACTTATGTACTTATTCTACTGAGCCATCTCCGCAGACCTTCTCATCCTTCCAGACCTCACCCAGGGGCTTGTGGAGGGGACAGAGAGGGGATCTTCACAAATCCCCAGGGTGCCTCGGGCTGGAAGTTCCTTGTCAGGTGTTCTCCACACAGCTGTCCTCCCAGGCCCTGGCCTGTCCAGGGAAGATGACCCCTTTGAAGGCCAGAGCTGCTCCTGTGGGCAGTTTACCTGAAGGCCTTTCGCTTTCCATTATTTTCTGTTGATCAATAGGGGTGGGTTTGCTAAAGACTTTTTTTGGTACCAAGGACCTTGTGCTCACCAGGCAGGCACATATGCCACTGAGCTATCTCTAGCCCACTAAAACTTTAAAATTATTAAACTTTTGTTATGGGCCATCTCAAACCAAAAAACAAAATAATGAAGATTTCCCTCCCTACCCAGCTTTTTCTTTGCCTCTGTATTATATTGCAAAGAAAATATTATATTTTTTGCATATAAAGCATTATCCATGTTAAATTCTACACATATTACTACCTGCATTATCAGGTAATCTATAATACATATCATAGCTAACTATTTTGCATGTGTATTTATGCAGTTATAATTATATATTATTAAGTCTATCATAAAATGTAGCTCCTAGTACATAGACATTCCGTATGTGCAGTTCTTAGTGGAGGCTGCATTCCAGAACATGGGGCTTCTTTGGGTCCTTGCTGCCTGCGCTTCACACACGCAATGGCTTTTCCCTGCTTCCTCTGCTTTTCTTTCCTTTCTCAATGATCCTCATCTCCATCTCCAAAAATCTGCCTTCTCGTTTTCTGTTGCTTCTCCTTTATTAAGTAATTCACTTATTGATCACATAGTTTTTACGTTTCTCAACTATGAGAGGCCATGAGCTAACTGACCTTCTGGTCTGGCTAATTTCACTTTACACCGTGGCTCTGGGCCCCTCCATCTCCCTCAAGTGCCATGCTTTTATTCTTCTTCATGCCTGAGTAATACTCCGGTATACACGTAAGGCACATTTTCACCCACACGTTTGTTGGCAGAGACCTGCGCTGTCTCCCCAGCTTTGCTGCCATGAATCACCCCGCTGTGAACACGGCTACACGTGTATTGCAGAGCAGGCAGTTCCTAATTCTTTCGGGAATGTGTCCAGGGTTAGCGTAGCTGGATCAAATGGCATTTGTGTGTTTTGTGTCTTGAGGACTCTCCATGTGACTTGCACAGAGGTTGTGTTAGTTTCCGTCCCTGGCAGGAGCGCAGGGGCTTGCTTTGTTCCTGCACCTGCCCCCCAGCAGTTACTGTGTTCTGCCTGGGCTGAGGTTGGGCCCCACACACGTTGGCTCTGATTTCCCTGATGGCTAGCGATGTTGGACTCCATTCCATGTCCTCTTTGGCCACTTATATTTCTTCTTTTGAGAAATGTCTGTTCAGTTCATTAGCCCACTTTTTTATTGGGTTCTTTGTTTTGGGGACTAACATTTTTTAAGTTCTTTATATATCCCAGGTAATAATTCTCTATCAGAAGTGCAGCTAGCCAAGATCCCCCTCCAGTCAGGGCATTGTCTCTCCACTGTTATGGATATTTTTTTCATGGAGAAGCTTTTACATTTGGGGTAGCCCCACTTGTTATTTCTTGACGCTGTTATTTCCTGTGCTATCGGACTTTGGTTCTGAAGCGTTTGCCTGTGCTCATGTCTTCAACTGCTGCCTCATGTTGTTTTCCAGCAGTTTTACTGTTTCTGGTTTTATACCTAGATCGTTGATCCATTTTTTATTTTAGTACGAGGTGAGAAGTAAAGATTGAGCTTTTAGCCTCCTTCACATGAATATCCGGTTTTCTCAGCACTGTTTGATATGCAGGCTGTCTTTCTCTGGACCTGCTGGCAAAAAGTACAACAAAACCAAAGAAAGCAAAGTGAAAACAAATGGTGTCATGTACATGGGTAAACTGCTTTGTCTTCTGATCCAGGCGCCTACAGCTAAGATACACCTCAAAAAATAACAAATGACTGTGTCTTTTCTTTTCTGCCTACCGCACTGCATGGGCTCCTGATTGCTTTCTCTCTTTCTCTCTGTCTGTCTGTCTGTCTGTCTGTCTCTGCGTATGTGTGTGTGCGTGTGTGTCCATCTGGTGGTACTGGAGATTGATCCCAAGCCTTTCCAAAATTTTTACTTTGAGACAGGGTCTAACTAAATGGCTGTGCCACCTAGGCTAGATTCAAACTTGTGACCCTCCTGCCTCAGTCTCCCAAAAAGCAAGTCGTATTCTTTTCAGCACTGACAACCACGGGGTGCTCCAGTGCGTGAGGGGCTCTGTGGAGTAAAAGGTCCCAAGGGCTCTGCATTGTATGCGATGTGGTCAAACAATATAGTGGGCGCTTGAGTACAAACATGGTAAGCGACACATGGCCATGAGGCCCCCAGGTTAGAATTCCTTTGTCCCATCATTCTTGCCACTTACTGAAGCAGCTCTGGAAGTCCTCGTTCATGAGTGAGTGTCTTTCATTGTGTTATTTTGAATGAGTGTAAATGAGTGAATGAATGAATGAGCAACTGAAAATCTTTGGTCTGCAGGTGACTGATGCTGCTCCCAGGACCGTTGCTAGGTGCCCAAAGCCTGAGGTGGAGGCTTATTTTCCCATCTCTGCATTCCTCTCCTGACAGCACTCGGTTGGGGTGTCACCCCATGTGCCAGCATGCTCACTTTGTGCCCATGAAGCCCCCAATAGGAGCAGCCTCAGGGAAGACCCGGACCCTGCTCTGTGGTGCCTGCACAGAGCCCCGTCCTGTCACCTGCCCCTGGGGCTGTCAGTGCCTCCCCAGAGTCTGATGTGTGCAGATGCCTCCTGAGCCAGTCTGTGGGACACAGCGCCCTGCCTGCACCCTCCTGGGCTTTCTGTTTCCTTATTACTACCACTGGTCCTGTTCCTGGGACCCAAGTTCTCCATGTCACCTTCCTTGTGGACTCCTCAGCTCCTCAGAGGTCTTGGGAAGCCATCTGGAACGCACCTTTGCCCTTCTTGCCCCTCCCAGCTAGGCTGAGGCCCCAGGATGAGTGGTGGGGAGGGGCCTATGAGGTGTGGGGTGTAGAACCCCGATTGCTTGCTTCCCATCCTGGAGGAGCAGAGAAGAGCTGGACTCCGCACCCTGAGAGAGGACAGCCAAGCTGCCCAGCTGCTGGGGAGGTTGCCTGTCAGCCGGGAGGCGCCGCCCTCAGGGTCTCCACCCCTCCTGTGGGCGGGGGAGGAGAAGGGATGGGACCACATGCTTTCTGGTATCCAGAGCAGGCTAGATAGGGGCAAGGGGGCTCAGAACCCAGAACCTAACCCCCACTTCTCAACGCGCGGCGTGCAGTCCAGGTATCCGAGACCCCTCCCCACCTCCGCGCCTCTTGCTCCCGTCTCTGTGACGTCATGCTCCTCGCGGGGCATGATGGGAGAATCCTAATGTTTTCCAACAGATGCTCCAAGCACAGCTTTCAGATTAAAGCAATTGCACGAGCAAAGATTCTCCTTTTTCCCTTTTTGCGGGGGGGTGGGG